>JAODAL010021392.1:0-67188 GCA_025379985.1 Phyllomedusa bahiana | reverse complement strand
TTTGATAAAGGGAGGCGAGAGCAATTTTGCTCTGTATCCCTCTTATCCTGGGTGCCAGCGTACTAGAGGTGCTGCGGGAACTATCGTCATTATACCTGGCAGCACTTGAGCTAAGTATCAGTCCATTTATCTAATTTGGAAGTACATGTGTTGTAGTATATGCGTTGTATATAGCGTATTCTTTTCCACAGTGAGAGAAATTTTGGATCCCCTGATGAACCCTAGAATTGTATGGGGGAAACGCGTCGGGATAGCTGGGATTTAAAGGTGTTTATACACGCATGTAGTGATATTGTCTGTCATTAAAGCGGAGCCGCTCTTCATCGGGGCGATTACTCCACTGGCAGATAATGCACGGATATCCCTTTTATTATTAGGTTGCAGTGATAATATATAATGGTTTAGATATTAATATCTTTAAATAATCTAGTAAAAGTTATGTTTTAACAGGGATTATTATTTGCAGTGATATATAAATGTCTCCTCTACCAACGGCTGTCTGGGAGGAAGTAGCGGTTAATATCTATGGGCAACTACCTAATGGACAATACATCCTCGTGGCAATTGATGAATATTCCAGATATCCTACAATTGCATTTATTTCGTCAACTTCAGCAACCAGTGTCATACCGGAGTTGGATACTATTTTCTCAACAAATGGTATTCCAAAAATAGTCAAAACGGAAAATGGACCTCCATTTAATGGACATTCATTTGTACAATTTTCTGAATACCTTGGGTTCACTCACAAAAAGATAACACCTTGCTGGCCACAAGCAAATGGAATGGTGGAAAGATTTATGCGCACCTTAGGAAAGAGAGTAAAAGCAGCCGCTCTGGAGCATATACCACTGAAGCAGGCCTGAACAAATTTCTACGCAACTACAGAAGTACGCCACACTCAGCGACTAATGCTGCTCCTGCTCATCTAGTGTTCCACCGGATTCCTCGTGTATGCATTCCTGATGTGGTTTCTCACGCACTGCCAGCAGAGTCAACCATTAGACCAACAGACTTACACAACAAGCGCAAAATGAAACCGTATGCGGACAAGAGAAGACGTGCGGAGCCATCTGCTATTCGGACGGGTGATACTGTTGTTCGTCGAAAGCCAAACAATAAGACATGTCCAGTTTATGATCCAGCAGGCTATCAAGTAACAGCCAAGAAAGGAAGCATAGTCACAGCTGAGCGGGATGGACACTCCATCACCAGGAATGCCTCACATTTCAAAATAATACCAGACAATGACTTTGATGAACTCTCTCAGACTGACGGAGCTGGTGTTGATAGGAGCAACATGATGTAGCCAGCTCATCGGTAAGCAGTTATCCTGGTCTAGACGATATCCTACCAGAGAAAGAAGAGCCCCGTCTAGACTCATTGAGGAGGTTTAGCCACGATCCTGGAACTTTGATCAGATTATATTCATGATTGTGAACTGACTTTTCATGTTCATGTTTTCCTTGTGGTTTCTTTGTTGTTGTATTTCACCATAACTGTACAAATGTCAAGTGGGGTTATGTATATATATATATATATAAAACAGGGGGTGATGTAACATTTAGCAAGCATACTTCATGAAGATCTTACACTCTCCGGCAGTCTTCCTGGATCTGACCGTGCACCCTCCCAGCTGCTGTATGTGAGCTGACCAAAGCCTTGCTACTCTGCTATAAAGTTTAAACATGTTCTCACTGTCAAGTTTAGCTTGCTAAAGAAGTAATATCTCCCAACAGTCTGCCTGACTCAATGTTTGCACGTGTTTGAATTAATGACTTGTATTCTCAGAAGTTTACCCCTTAAGGACTCAGCTATTTTTAAATTATTTGAAATATTGTATATACTGCAGTGCTATTCAACTGCGGTACATAGGCATTTCACTGGTCTCCTATGGGAGAGTGTAATAAGAGTCCAAACATGACAGACATAGAGGCTTTCACTAAGCCCCCACCGCAATGGCATCTGAATGGCACCATGAGATTGCATCGCAGTGGAGGGGGGGGATAGGGGACCAGAACAGACTTTACAAGATAAGCTGCCGTGTGTGTGTTCATCGGGGTAATTATTATATGGCATATTTATCAGTTTTTGTCTTTGTAAGTTCCACCTGAATCACTGATACAAACTCTATGTTATGCCTGCTCTCTGTTATCTGTGTTTATTCATAGTGGCTGTATGGTAACTGGTCAGAATCCTTGCTTGGCACCTAAAAATGGTGGTCTAATTGCAGAGTATAATGTAACAACAATGGTGGACTCCAAACAACAACCACCAACACAGGGAAGTACATGAATAGTCATATGAAATAACAATACAAAGCATATCAATCAAAAGACTCATTGCTAGATGATTCAGCAAATGAATAGCAGGGGTATTAAGACAGGTGCATAGTTTTGTGGTGATTCCATGCAGGTACACTCCATAAACAGGAGAGTAATAGTGATAATTGCACTTAGCTAACTGTGCCTACCGCTATACCTCAAAAACTCACCTCACGACTACCCTTAACAATGGTATCTCTATCTCTTATATTAACCTTAAAACCTTTCCCAAAAATCTGCTTTAACCTACAATTGACCCTAATAAACATGTGACTTAAGGACCGAGCAAGTCTTGGGCAGGAACCAAAATAATCTAAACAAACCTATATTTCTCAAAAAATACAAAGTCCAGAACTAGGCCAAACAAGACAAAGGAGAAAAAAGATACTTCAGCAGGAGTTTCTGTAGAGTTCCTGCCATTTGTAACACATTGCAGATGCTAGAGGTAATCCTGTTCCCTTATATTTCTATAGGATACCCTCACAAACACCATGGGTGACATTATAAAGTGGTACTGAGCTGTACAAGATGTGAATCAAATAATGAGGTGAGATAAAACACTTAGTAGTTGTCTTGGTATCTCTGCGTGTCTTGTTTCACACCTATCTCTTTAGTCGCACACCTTTTATTCCCTTTCTTTCCCCCCTAGACTTATATGGGTAGCATGTTGTAACGGCTGGAGAAGTGGATCTTCTAGACCACTGCAAGCGGTGGTATAAGCCATGCAAGGGAGCAGAATCTAAGTTGGTCCCGGTGTTCACCACAGCCCATTGCAAGGCAGCTTGGGCTTGTTGCAGCAAGAGTCCTTCCAAGTCGCTACCCCTGACATGACTTTCTTGCAGTGGTAGCCGAGGTGTAGCGAGAAACAGAATTGTTAGGCAACTCATAGTCGGGGCCAGGCAGGAAGGTCAGAATAGGTGGCAGTGGTTCATGGTCGAGGGAGAGAGGCAACTGGTACGGTACACGGTATAGCAACGGAACAACTTCAGGAATGCTTTCTCAGTAGGCAAAATGCCCTAAAGATGCTGTAAGGGAATCCGGAAGGGTCAGGGTTCAATAGGGACAGCGTCTGATGGCCACCAATTTAAATTTAACAGAGCTGGCCTTGAGTGCTGGGAGGCGCATGCCGGTAGTCAGAGGTACTGGCTGGAGCACGGACAGGTTAGTAGGAGTCTAATAGAGCAGAGGAGTGAACCCCCACAGCTCGACATGTGGGTTGTGGCACCACTCAACAGTGAGACACGGGTGCGCCTGTGACCTTGTGTGAGGGTTGCAGGAGCACCCGTGATAGTATTACCCCCCGTTGGCCTCGCGCTCTTTCTGGCCTGGAGGAATCTCTGGAGTAACTTACGGCCCAGAGGAAATGTTGCTTCCCCCTGATTGTCTTCATGGCCAGAATCTCCTTTATAGTAAGGATGGTGCTATCGGCTTCAGGAGCAGGGGGGTTGACCTTCCAGGAGAAACAATTCAGGACAGTGGTGTCAGCAAGGAGATGTGGGAGGAGTTCGGGACACGCATTGTGGATGGACGATGGAGCTTATAGGCCACTGGATTGATGTGTTTCAAAACCTCGAATGGCCCCAGGAAGTGAGGGTCCAGTTTGTAACTGTGGATCTTGAACTGAATGTATCTGGCCAACAAGCACACCTTGTCTCCAGTAGCAAAGATCGGGGAAGGTCTCCTCTTTTAGTCTGCTTGGGTCTTCATATGAACAGATGCCTGTTGCAGGGACTGGCGTGTCTGATCCCAGATGGTCATTAGGTCCTGAATAATGTCTTCTACGGAAGGAACCTTATAGGGCTCCGAGATGGGGAGTGGTGGGCAGGGATGCTGTCCATAGATTATCTAATTATTGCTTAATAGTTAGTGTCTATTTAAAGAGGTTCTCCCATCTTGGGATTTCACTCACATGCTGTTACTTCCTGTGTTGCCTCCTGTGTTCTGTGGGAGGTGCAGGCTCTGCCTATTGACATTTCTGGCCTTTGGCACTGTAGTTACATCATCACACCACTGGCCTGAACCACTGCTCTTCATGCTGCTATGGAAACGAAGCACTGGAAGGCCTCGTTCACACGGCTTGTTTTGCCGCGGATTGGCGCCGTACTCCGCGCCGGATTGCGCTGCAGTACGCCGCCAATCCGTCAGAGTCATTACGGTAATCCACTGCTCTCATAGAGAACAGTGGATTCCGTCGCTCCTCCCCACTCGACGAATCCGCCGCGGGGGGAGAAAGTGACATGCACATTATTTACGGCGCGTACGCGCCATAAACAATGCATTGTCTATGGGGCCAGGAGCGGTGCCCCCGCCGCGCTCCCGCCCCGCCCCTTATTCACGGCAGATTTGTGAGCTCAATACGGCTCACAAATCCGTCGGGAATAAGCCGTGTGAACACGGCCGAACAGTGTAAATCTCTGTGTGCTGGCTATTGCTCTGAGATGCTGACAGGATGGCAAAAGGCTAATGAGCTCTTCTTGTAGCTATCAGTAACAAATCTAGGGGTAGAGACTAAAAGTAAACACACATATTAGACAACCTTCTGTATCTTGAAGCAATATCAGAGCAGAAATGTATTAGGTGGGAAAGCTTATCTTTGCCTACATGTTTAACGCTAATCAATGACAATTCCCTTTGGAGTTCTGTTTTTACAGTCCTGCCTCTGTGCAGGCCCTTGCGGAGACTCACAACATGGTAACTGCACCAGTGACAAATGATGTGGCACCATGGTGGGAAAAACTTTGAAATAGCCACATTTAGTGACTGTAAGGATAACGCATTTGGACCCTCTTATTCATGATATGCTGGACCAGAATTCCCCTTTCATTCAGAGTTATTCAATAGAAATGGAATTATAAAGTAAAGACTTAAACAACTCTACAGTATATTCATACCAACATTTTGTAACAAATGCAACTGTAATGTACACTATTTACCCTCTCTGCACTTGGTTAACCCTTTAAGTACATTACTATGGTATTGATCTCTATTAAGAGTGATGATGTTTGTACTGTATTGATATTTTCACTTTGAAAAGCTATGCCTGAGCTTATTGATTCACCCTAATGTCAGTCTGCGGAATGGTATAATGACTAGAGATGGGCGAATTGACTCTAACGAAGTGGAATTCGTTTAGAATTTCAGGAAAACTTTGGTTCTGAACGAAGTCGAAGTTTGGGGTACTTTGGGTGAACGAAGTGTGCTTTTGATTGATAAAATGGCTGTGAGCACATGGCGTTATATGGGGCAAAGCACTCAGAGGAAGAAGGGCATAGCCTGCATGACATGTGCAGAGATGAAGCCAATCAGAGACCGGCGTGATTCTGTGACATCACCGCACTATATAAGTCCGGGCGCGATGCTGGGAGCTCATACCGCTCTCACTGTACTGATTAGGGAAGGTGCTGCCGCGGCTGCTTGTAATAGCTCTTACTGAAAGAAACTGATTTTATACAGCGATTTTTGTGGGGTGTCTCAGCTTGTCTCACATACTGCTTGTCTTAACATTCTATTTCTGATTTTGGGGGGTACTGGATCTGAAGTCCAGTGTGCGTCCGTGAAAGCTGCATATACATTTAATGCTATCTGCTCACAGCACATTTAATAACCAAGGGAGATTTTTTGCCCGTTCCGTTTATTCTTTAAAGAAACAGGTTTTACAATAAAATACCCCTTCATTTTTGGGGTGCCAATTATTTTTTCGCAATTTCATCCCGGGGGAAAAATTTAACTTGTTTCGCTGTGGTGACTAAAAAAAACCGTCTTTTTTTACCGCCAAAAAAATACATTTTTCCTTAGCATTAATTCCAACGAGGAATTAAAATTTTTTCTTTGTTGTGTACGAAAAAACACGCATTTTTAACAAAGACAAATATAGTAGTTTGTGGTTGCTCAATTGTTTTGGGCAATTTACATCCAGGGGTTATTAAGCGTTGTTTGCTGCTTGTGGGGACTAAAATAAACCGTCTTTCACCCCCAAAAAATAAATTTTTCCTGTAGCATAATTCACAAGCGAAGGTTGATTACAATTTTTTCTCTTCTGTGTAGCGTAAAAAACATGCCATTGTAACACGCTACAAATTAGTAGTTTGTGGTTGCTCAATTGTTTGGCGCAATTTACATCCAGGGTTAAAATTTAAACGTTGTTTTGCTGCTGTGGTGACTAAAATAAAAACCCTCTTTCGCCGCCAAAAAATACATTTTCCCGTAGCATAGTTCACCAAGCGAAGGTTAATTAAATTTTTTCTCTTTTTTGTGTAGAGTAAAAACACGCCATTGTAACACACTACAAAGCTGGTAGTTTGTGGTTGCCCAATTGTTTTGGCGCAATTTACATCCAGGGGTTAACTAAGTATTTTTCTGCAGTTTTTACTCAGTAAAAAAAAACTTTCTTTTTCACCGCCACAGAAGAAATTCTGTAGTTTAATTCATATCCGAAGGTTAATTTAAGCCTTTTTTGTGCTTTCACTTTTTTCCAGTAAAAAAAACCCCAGAGTTTTTAAAACCCGGGCCATAAAAAGAAAAATTTTTCCCTCCCCCATTTTGGACCCGAAATTTTAAATATCCAATTTTAACCCAAAGGGTTGTTATTTGGGTTCATTTGGGGGTTCAAATACAGGGTGTGTTTTTATCATATACAGAAAATTTTAAATAAAACAGTGTCTGTAATTTTAGAAAAAAACCAGTATGTCAGACAGAGAGGTGGGGCTCTTCACCTGGAGGGGCCCGGGGCCACAAAAAATTCCGGCCCAGGGGGCAGCCCCAGCAAGGGGCCCGAGCAGCATTTTTGGGGGACAACGGGCCGCTGTCTTTCAGGGGCCCGTGGGGCTGACTAAAACCCCCGGGGGTTCTTGTTTTGGGGTTAAGGTTTTTCCATTTACCCCCAGACACATTGAAACCCCCAGAAAGAGTCGAGGGGAAAGGGTCAGACACAACCCCTTAGTTGACATGGCCCGGGAGGGGGTCAGGGGGCCCTCCCCCTTCCCCCAAAAACCCCCCCTTTTGCCCTTTCCTTTTCCCCCCACCAGAAAATTTAAACTAAATGTGGCCCGGGGCCTCAGTCCCCACTATTTTTAAGGCAAAAGAAAAATTTTGGGGGAGGGGGGTCAGCAGCTACTTGGCAGCAAAGGGGGGAAAAAAGGGGGGGGGGGGGCCCAATATCCCCTGCTTCGGCGGAAAAAAGGGTAAAAAATTTGTTGAAAAGTGGCAGGGGGGTTGGGTCATGTTGTGGGGGGGTCAGCCCCTTGCAACCAAGACCGGGGGATGAGGACAGCGGGGTGCCGATGAAAACAAAAATTTGGATGATGATTTTGGGCCCGACCGCACTTGGGCCCGGGGTGAGGCAAGGGCTTCATCATCGTCGGGAAAAAGAGGGCGTAGCTTGCGCGCCCGGCAGGGGGCCCGGGCCCAGCAATTGGGGGGTTTTTTTTGGGGCCCGTGAGTCAGCATTGGAGCACAGTGGGGGGGAGAACGGGGGGTCAAGGGGGGGGCCATGGGGGGGTTTAAAAAAAACCCCGCTTTGCGGGTTTCCCAAAAAAATAGGGGAAACGGGGGCCCTCAGCGAGGCAGTGGGGGGTTTAAGTAGCACTAGGGGCGGGGGGTTGGGGGGTTAAAACCCGTTTACTCGGGGGGTTGGGGGGGCCATTTTTCTTTGGGGGGTTTTTTAAGGGACCCCGGGGAGGAGCCGAATATGGGTATAGGGGTAGAATTTGGGGCAAAAAATTTGAAGCTTGGCCAGGGAGCTAACTTTGGGGGGGGGGGGGGGGGGGGGGCCCCCCCACGGCCCCTGCTTTAACACATGCAGCTTTCACTCATCCGGGGGCCTGGGAAAAAACCGGCTCAATTTTGGGGGTTTTCCCTTTCCGGGCCCCCCGCGAAACCCCAGCAGCAGCAGCCCCCAGTGGCACGATCCCATTCCCGGCCAGTAAAGGTTTCCCCACCCTCACCCAAAAGGGATTTTTTTCTCTTTGACATCATCTCCCGGCCCAGATGCTCCTGTTCCCCCGCTACTCATGGCGCCACCCGGGAAGTTCACCCAAGGCAATTCCCAAAGAGACAAAAAATATGCGTCCAACCATCCTAAGGTGCAGAAGCTGACCGTGCTCCTGTCCAAGTTGTTGGTACTCCCAGTCCCTCCCTTTCCAAATGGTGGACTCTGCCCCGTTCAGAGAACTAATGGTTTTGTGCCAGCGAGTGGAGATTTCCCAAAGCCGTAATTTCTTTCCAAAAGGCAGTACCAGCACTTCATAAATATGTAGAACAGAAGGTGCGCCAGTCCTTGAGCTTATCGGTTTGTTCCAAGGTGCACGGCAGCGCCGACGTCTGGAGCTGTAACTATGGTCAGGGCCAGAAAAAATATATATAAATAAGTCCGCTCACCTCTTAAACATAATGCTCGCGTGTAGGATAGAGCTGGTTGTAGCCACCGCCCAGTGTTCACAGACATGCAGAAAGAATGCGGGAAACGCTAAAATATCCCCCGCTGATGATTTTAAAAATTCTTTATGCTTTTTTATTTATTCATTAAAAAATACAAGTATAGACAAGCCAATGAAAAACACCCATGCATGGAGAGCTTTAAAACTAATGACGGCTTATGGGAAAAACAGTGACGCGTTTCGAAAGAAACTTTCTTAGTCGTAGCTACACTACCAATGGCAACGATGCTAAAATGGCCCCGAGAGAGAGTCAGTGATTTGACTCCTCCCACAACTGATCCTTAAAACTTATTAAATTTATACAAAAACAAAAAACAAAAAAAAAAAAAAAACCAACAAACAAGGAAAAAAAAAAAAAAAACACAACAACAAGAGAAAAAAAAAGACGAAAAGGGGGGGAAAACATCCTATGGCATTATAATAACATGAGAAAACCTAATAATAATACATAATGTCTTTTTTAAATATTTTAGCCAGCTGGAACCCTCGTATTAATTTCCCGAAAATCCAGCGAGATTCCCTACTCAAAAATTTAGGGTCAAATCCCCGCCCGCAATGAATGCGTCACCTTCTCTATTCCCAGGAAAGAGAAAGCACTTGGGTTTCCACCATGGATGTCAGAAAAATGTTTGGAAACACCTAGAGATGCCAATGGTGTTACTACATTTATGGGAATCAGATAGGTGACGCCTTTTTCGGACTTCAGGGGACCGGTGGTACAACCCACGTATTGTACTTTACACATACACAGTTGACAAAAATCACAACGAATTTACTATTGCATTTAAATAAACCTATTGATATTGTAAATTTTTCCCAGTTGAAGGATGAGAAAATTGATTAGAATTATGGCAATGTTGCATGCTGTACATCTTTTGTGGCCACATTTGTAAAAACCCTTACTGCTCAACCAGGTGCCTCTCTCAGATACACCAGAAGTAAAATGACTCGGTGAGAGAATGGATCCCAATGTGGGTGCCCTTTTCTAGAAAATATATCAAAACATTGGTGCTCAACATTTTTTTGAAGTTCTTCCAATATCCGGAGTAAAGGTAAATGTCTCCTGATATAGCTGAAATTTGTTGTAAATTGTGGACATATGTAGTACAAAAAGTGACACCATTGGTGTGGGAAGTCCTACTCTGATGAGAGGGTTTCTCCATGAGTAAATCTTTCCTATTTGTATTCATAATTCTGTGTTCAGCAACGTGGAGATCTAATTCTTTATAGCCCCTAAAGCCCAACTTCTGTTTAGCTTCAAATAATTGTGAAACAAACTCATCGTTGCTCGTACAGTTTCTGCGCAATCTCACAATTCGCCGTATGGAATGTTTTTCGTCACATGTCTAGGGTGGCATGAATTGGCCAGAAGGATGGTATTCCTGGCCATAAACTTTTCTAAGGGAAGAACTTGTACCCCATTGCATGAACTCCTTGGGAGTAACATCCAAAAAGTTCATTTTCTCCTTTCCATATGTGTATGTGAATTGCAAATTATACGGATTGGTGTTTAATGTATTGAAAGAACAATGACAGGGTATGAAGGTCTCCCCCCCAGACCAGGAGCAGGTCACTATATAACGGCCAAACACCTGATCTGGGGAGAAAAGGATTGTCTGAAGAAAAGAGTAATCCTCCTCCCAGATGGCCATGTAAAAAATTGGCCAGGGGAAGGGGGAGAATCTGGGTCCCATCGTCTCCCCCCTTTTCTGTAAAAAACCACACCATTTAAAGGAAAAAAAAATTATGTCCAAGAAGGTATTTGGTAACATCCACTGTATTGACATTTCTCTACAGAATAATTGCTATGCGAGATTAAAAACCTATACAATGCTTTTAATGCCAGGTCATGCGGTATACAGGGATAGAGTCCCACAACATCCAAGATACCCAAGTAAATGAGTTTTTTTCCATTTAAATTGTTCTATATTTGAAATTAACCTTTTTGGTTTTCCTTAATGTAGCCTGGAATAGAAATACTAAATGTTGTAACTGGCTATCTAGCCCTTGACTCAGGCGCTCATTAAGAGACCCAATCCCTGATACTATCGGGCGAAAGGCAGGGGGGAAGCTTCCTTGTGCAATTTTGGCAAAGAATGAAAAATAGCCATGATTGGCTTCTTCACAAACATTCTCTCAGCCAAATCTTCTGAAAAAATATTTAAGGAAAAATCCCTCATTTTAAAAATTTTTTCTAGAATATCCCTGAATTCTCTGGTGGGATTTGTTCCAAGATTTGAATAGTGTCCTCATCCTGTAAGATTTTTAAGTTTTTTCCATTATAGAGACCGGAGTTTAAAACAACTACGGCTCCACCCTTTTCCGCTGCCCGAATGGTTAAATCTTTAATATTAGTTAACTCTTTTATTGCCCTTTTTTCTGCATCCCAAATGTTTGAATTGTAGTGGTGTTTTTTACGCATTTGTCCTGAAGTTTAGGAATCCCTCTCCACCCTGTCTTGAAATAAATCTAAAAATTTTTAGGTCTAGAGTGAATGGGGTAGAAAAACTGGATTACTAAAATATGGGTTAGATGTGCAATAATAGAATCTCCCTCCT
Source organism: Phyllomedusa bahiana (assembly GCA_025379985.1). Taxonomy (NCBI): domain Eukaryota; kingdom Metazoa; phylum Chordata; class Amphibia; order Anura; family Hylidae; genus Phyllomedusa; species Phyllomedusa bahiana. The sequence goes on along the minus strand of JAODAL010021392.1, from coordinate 55,872 downwards.
CCCCCATTTCACCTCTGACCTAAATGACCGCAAAGTACTGACTGCTACAATTCCTCAAATGAAAAACCTGGGTCTCTCTCTGGGGATGCCTGTGGTTCTATAGATCCAGACTACTGTGTTCTATATCCCTGGGAAAAAGATGATTAATTTTATCAAAATATTTTTCAAAGTAATTGCTTCTAGCAAATTTATTCACATCTAGGATGGTGTCATAAACTTTAAATTGGTTGGTGGAGCAAAATTTTAGACGTCTGACAAAACAGATATTTGTTCAGATGTAAGGATATAACCTGAAAGGTTAATCACTTGCTGTTCCTCGAGTGTCCCTCTGGAACCGGGGGTCTCTGCCTTTTGCAGTGCTTTTTGCTGCCCTCCCGTCCCTTTTTTGGTCTTGCTCCTGTTGAATTATTTTCTGAAGAATTCTCTGAGATCTCCATTGCAGCTCTCCCGCCTACAGCTGAGGAGGATTGTTCTGGCTCTGACTCCTCCGAAGTGTTGGAAAGTGAGTATTCACGATACATGTCCATGTCAGAGAAACTAACTAAACTACGGTCAGGGCCAGTACATGTCCTTTACGGCCCACTGGGTGAATGTGCTTCCTGCCCAGGCACACCAACAACGTGGACAGGAGACGGCGCTTTCTCCTCCACGTTGACAAACTGCGGCTCCTGCGCTAATGTCCGCCTCCTCCTCCTCCACCACCACCACCACCATCTCAGCCTCCACAAGTACTGCTCCATCATACCACCTGTGTAGGGCACAGCGGTGTCACGCAGTTCTACACCTGGCTGCACCGAGGAGGGATGGTCCATGCGTGCTGCACCGAGGAGGGATGGTCCATGCGCCCTGCATGGCGCACGTGTTCAATCTGGGTATTGAAAGGTTCCTGAAGTCTTCCACCAATCTTCAGACGATTCTGAAAATGGCCAGGAAACTGTGCATGCACTTCATCCATTCCTACAAAGCCAGGAACACCCTCCTCGAGTTGCAGCGGCAGAACGGCCTCCCCCAACACACTCTGATATGCGATGTTTCCACCCGTTGAAATTCCAGCCTGCACATGTTGGACCGACTGTCTGAACAGAGAAAGGCCATTAATGATTTTTGATGATCCAGGCGGACAGGAGTACTCCCCTGTGTAACTTTGATGTCAGCCAGTGGCAGCTCATGCGTGACACCTGCCGTTTGTTGAGGTCATTCGAGGAGGCCACGTTATTTGTCAGTCGCCAGGACTACGGGATGAATAACGTCATTCCACTGCTCCATGTCCTGGAACAGATGCTGAAAAATCTTTTCTGGGCAGGGGACTGGAGACGTGGCGACTACATCTCGCGGCCACATGAGTCCGGTGGGGACTGAAATGGAGGAGGAGGAGGACATTGGAGCAGAAGCATTGTCTGGTGAAATGAGTGGATTTTCTACCAGGTGACAAGAGAGGTGGAGCAGCTGGAAAGAGAAGGAGATGGAGATGAGGAAGACGAGGGAAAAGGCAGATGACATGCAAGCACCGTGGCAGTATACAGTGGAGATGGAGGCAGGGAGCCCCTCGGACCCTCGGAGTCACTTGTGCAGATGGCCCGCAGCATGCTGATTTGCCTGGCTAGTGACAGCCAAATAGTCAGCATCCGGCAGAGGGATGACTTCTGGCTCTCCACCCTATTGGACCCTCGCTACCGGTCCAAAATGGGAGCCTTTTTCCCAGCTATTAAGAGGGAGAACAAACTCAAATACTATCGGGAAATCCGCCGGAGTCAGTTGGCCGCTGCCGCTGTGCGGCCTCAGCCCTCCTCTGACAGGTCTGACCGTGGGGTTCTTCCGCGCTCACATACTTTTGCCGCAGCTGCTGGGGGAAGGTGGGGGGGTATGAGCAGTACCAGCTCCATCAGCAGCAATCTAAGTCTGGAGTCACTGATGAGCAGCTTCCTTCACCCGCCTAGTGAGGAGGGCAGTCGCCAGCAGCAGCAGCAGCAGGACCTGGAGCAGACCCTGAACCAACAGGTGGTGGCCTACTTGGAAAGCACTCTGCCACCCCAGTTAGAAGATCCGCTGGACTACTGGGCAGCCAAACTGGATTGTGTGGCCGCAACTTTTCCGATGTTTGCAGTGAGAAAGCTGTTTTTCCCGGCCAGTAGTGTGGCATCAGAGCATGGTGTTCAGTGCGGTGGGGGGCCATCGTTACCCCAAGGAGAAACCGCTTGTCAACAGGAAATGTGGAACGACTGACCTTTGTCAAGATGAATCAGGCGTGGATCGGCCAGGATTTCCACACACCAATGCCTTAGGCGTCAGACTACATCAGCCATGACGCCTCACCCAACTGTGAGAAATGAGTCTGGGTTCAAACTACCTGCCTCAGCCACTATTCTGTTGCCGCCACCCGCCTGATGCCACTCATCTGCTGACAGTTTCTCCTTCTGCCACCAACCATCTTTACCAGGGACTGGTATTGCCACCCACCTCCACACTCTGTCATTGTGCCACTCTCTGAGCTCATACTGCTGTTGCTGGTGCCGTGACATCCACACTGTGTCATTGTGCCACTCTCTGACCTCATGCTGTTGCTCCTGCTGCCGCCACCTCCACTCTCTGTCATTGTGCCACGCTGTGGCCTACTCCAGTTTTTGCCACCTCCAGAATGTCATTGTGCCACTCTCTGACCTCATGCTGTTGCTCCTGCTGCCGCCACCTCCACTCTCTGTCATAGTGACACTATGTGGCCTACTACTGTTTTGCCACCTCCAGAATGTCATTGTGCCACTGTCTGACATGCTGCTGCCGCCGTCACCTCCACTCTCTGTCATTGTGCCACTTGTGGCCTACTCCAGTTTTTGCCACCTCCAGAATGTCATTGTGCCACTGCCTGACCTCATGCTGCTCCTGCCGTGACCTCCATTCTCAGTCACTGTGCCACTCTGTGGCCTACTAATGTTTTGCCACCTCCAGAATGTCATTGTGCCACTGTCTGGCCTCATGCTTCTGCCGCCGTCATCTCCACTCTCTGTCATTGTTCCACTCTGTGGCCTACTCCAGTTTTTGCCACCTCCAGAATGTCATTGTGCCACTGCCTGACCTCATGCTGCTCCCGTCGTGACCTCCACTCTCAGTCATTATGCCACTCTGTGGCCTACTACTGTTTTGCCACCTCCAGAATGTCATTGTGCCACTGTCTGACCTCATGCTGCTCCCGCCGTGACCTCCACTCTCAGTCATTGTACCACTCTGTGGCCTACTACTGGTTAACCTCCTCCAGAATGTCATTGTGCCACTGTCTGACCTCATGCTGCTGCCGCCTTCACCTCCTACTCCAGTTTTTGCCATCTCCAGAATGTCATTGTGCCACTGTCTGACCTCATGCTGCTGCCGCCATCACCTCCACTCTCTGTCATTGTGCCACTCTGTGGCCTACTCCAGTTTTTACCACCTCCAGAATGTCGTGCCACTGCCTGACCTCATGCTGCTCCCGCCGTGACCTCCACTCTCAGTCATTGTGCCACTCTGTGGCCTACTACTGGTTTACCACCTCCAGAATGTCATTGTGCCACTGTCTGACCTCATGCTGCTGCCGCCGTCACCTCCACTCTCTGTCATTGTGCCACTCTGTGGCCTACTCCAGTTTTTGCCACCTCCAGAATGTCATTGTACCACTGTCTGACCTCATGCTGCTGCCGCCGTCACCTCCACTCTCTGTCATTGTGCCACTCTGTGGCCTACTCCAGTTTTTGCCACCTCCAGAATGTCATTGTGCCACTGTCTGACCTCATGCTGCTGCTGCCGTGACCTACACACTGTGTCATTGTGCCACTGTCTGACCTCATGCTGCTGCTGTGGCTGCTGCCGTGACGTACACACTGTGTCATTGTGCCACTCTGTGGCCTACTCCTGTTTTTGCCACCTCCAGAATGTCATTGTGCCACTGTCTGAGCTCATGCCGCTGTGGCTGCCGCCGTCATCTCCACACTCTGTCACTAATGTGTCCACCTGAGCCCTCAGCTTGTTTTTTTCCAGCTGTCGCTCCCATAACTTTATCAGGCTACATTCCCGCTTGAGTTTTTTGGTCAGTTTTGCCCTCTTAAGTGCCCAGGGAATTTTATAGTGAAGCGATTCTAAGAGCGGCGGCACTCATCTGCTTGTCATTCCAAAACACAACATTGTATGAAGACCAAACCAAGCTCCCTCTGCATATTTAAGCATGGCACAATGTTCTACAGCACCCTGCAGGCTCTGTGCAGCCTGGAAATAGCCGTTTTTTAACGCGATTCGTGCCGAAGTAATTCGGGACGAAGTAAATTTTGTCGGGAAATTCGGTGAAGTGACCGAACCGAATTTTTGAGAAAGTCGCCCATCTCTAATAATGACATCTGAGTCATGTGTCTGAAGTATGCTATAATAATTACACTAAACAAACTGCCTAGTCACTGTGATTCAACTATTTCCTTTTCTATTTGAATGTGCAAGCCAGCAGCCAGGGAAGGGCTACCATAATTGGTGTAAAGGAGGGGGGTGAGGATAAAAATTGGCCCTAGTGTGAGTAATTTGTGGTTGCTTTTGTGTGGAGACATGTAGTTTGAGTGATTGCAGACTACAGGATGAAAGGGCTCATTTAACCATTACTAACAGGGCTGTGATCCTGCAGGCCTGAGGTCAGCAGTGTGCTGTGTTCTGAGGTCATGGATCCCTGAAGGCACAGAAGATCTCTATGGAAGGAATTGTAGTCTAGTTGATACTGGAAGCTCCCATGAAAAAGGTACATTGGGGTGGATATGAGACTAGTGCATAGTGAGTCCCACGTTGGCCTGCTGACCTGTTGGTGTTCAGCATTTGCCTCCGCCCTGTCCTAACAAAACCCAAGTTCAGTTCTCCTGGAGTTTGTACTCCGTTAACTGCTTGCACTCTAAGCTGGAAGAAGAATTTGGGATGTTAGTTCTCCTGGGGTTTAAAGGGGATTTGCCAAGAAGTGCCTTATCTGCTAAGAAGCAAAAGTAAACAAAGTATGCTGAGCTGAGAGAGAGAGAGAGAGAGAGAGACAGAGAGCGGTCAGAGTACAGAGCCAAGCATAAGGGATCGTGTCCAATGTTCACTCAAATAATCACACTACAACTAGTGGATTCTGTATACAAAAGACAACATATTTCTCCACAGCCCTTTGAAAGCTCTTTCAGGCTCTCTCTCATTAGATAAGAAGTGTGCTCTGCGCAAGCCCGGCCAGTTCAGCTCCTGTCACTCTGCCTGGTCGTATCTAATGCAAGCTTTTAAGTAACTAAGGGCAGGTAAGGCAGCCTGTAGCTCTCTCAGGCTGCAAATTTTGTAATCACATATATTTAGAAAAGTGATTAAATACCCATTTTGGAGGATCCCTTGTCAACATTACATCGTGGCAAAACCCCTTTAAGTACTCCTTGAAATCTAAGCTGCATCCGACTAAGGGACATATTATATGTGACCGCTCCTGGCTCCTAGCTGCAACATGTTGAGAAAGGATTGTAATTTTATGGAAGAGGGATTTAATGTATTAATCTTGTCTAAGAATACATTTAAGGAATTATGTTTTACACTGTTACCCCATTTCTGCTGCTGCTTTCTGCACCTGCATGACATCACTGCACCTCACTACACCATCACCAGTGCAGGAGACTACAACCACCATCAGAGTGTGCCTTAGGAGAAGTAATACAATCTACTCTAAGCTGCAGGTCCCCCTCTTCACAGTTTTGGTCCTGGACAAGTAAGAGAGGTATAGTTGGAGTATAGTCACCGTGACACCAGTAACTATGACGCACATCCTCTCCGCTGCACCTGCTCTGGTTCCTTGCACAACACAAGTGAGTGGGGTTTAAACAAGCTCTATTTAGGGTAGAATAATTTTTGCACTGGATGTTCTGTTCAGAGCATAACAGACCTTATGGACGACTATAGGGTCCATTGGTTTTCCATTATAGTGTCTGCCGATTTAATGAAAAAAATAATGCTATATGCAGCCTCTCAATGGCTTTGACCCATGGGTGAACGAAGCTGTACAAATCTACAGTAAAGTAACAAAAATGTACTCAAATTTAGGACGTTTTTTCCCAAACACAGCTGGTGTGCCATTTTTTTCAGGTATTTTTCATTTTTTTTCTTTTTTTAGGTTTTATTCTGGCTTATGTGTTTATGTATGTAGTATTTTTGTGTTGTTTTTTCATGTTACAAATCATGTGATTCTAAGAGAAATCATTATTAGATCAAATTATTTTTTATTCACATGATTTGTTATGCAAACAAACTGGTGACAGAAAAATGCCACCAAAGATGCATGCACTTAAACACAAAGAAATCTTTTATTAAAAAGTGTCACTTTTTGGCACAGTATGTTGCAGTGTGTCTATCATTTACAATAGGAATTAGATCCTTTTTTCAACCTCTCTGACATAAGGGTATGGCCTCCTGGCATGGCCTTCCAGACATAGGGGCATGACCTCAATGCAACATATAGTGCCAACAAGGCACCAACATTCTGGCATAGAAGCTACGACAACAATAGTTGATCTAAACGTTATCCACAATGATAAATCTGGTGCATTTTTAGACTGCCTGTCTATGTTTACGCTGTATAACTGTTATGTAAATGGGACCGGTTACTTTTTAGAAACTACTCTAAAAATGTATGAAGTCTCAAAAAACCTGTTTAGTTTAAGGGACATTAAAAAAGTATGTGTGAAGCACAAGCCTGTCTCAACTACATTATGGTTCCTCACTCACCAGTCACCGTTTTTCGCTGCAGTTGGCACCCCCGCAGTGAGATGTCTTGTGAAGGCTTCCATTGCCACCATGTTTGTGTTTCTATCACCTCCTGTCCAAGGCAGGAAGTGATAGAACTGCCATCTTTGAACACCCTTTTACATTCTTTATACAATGCAGATGGGTTTACTTAAAATGAATAAAATCTATTAAATGTTTAGTTCACCCCCTTTTGCCATTTTACAAATATAAAAATAAAAAAGTTCACATGATTGGTGGTGCTGCATCCTTAAGAGTCTGATCTATTAAAATATAACATAATTTATCCCGTACGCTGAGCACTGTAGAAAAAAAAAAAAATCCAAACACCAAAGTTGCGATTTTTTTGGTCATTTCACATCCTCTAAAAGGTGGAATAAAAAGTGAGAAAAAAGTCACATCTTTCCCAAAGTAGTACCAATAAAAACTACACTTTAGTCTGCAAAAAATGCCCCCACATTTGGAAAAACCAAAAATTCATTGGTTGCAGAAAATGGCACTGCAGCGCAAATTTAAGAAATAGAAATTGCATTTTTTACAGTATTAAAACATAACATAAACCCTACATATTTGCTATTGCTGGAATCATATCAACCTGCAAAATACAGATAACACATAATTTATACCGAAGAGTGAATGGCGTAAAAAAAATACCCCATAAATGTGGTTCAAGTACGTTTTTGTTCTCACATTTTACACCACTTAGGATTTTTTTTTTTGGCTTCTCAGTATATTCTAATTATGACTAGCTGTCAGGAAGGAGTTGATCAGAACAGAGTGTATATGGGACCTTGATGCCCTGAAAAGTATGGAGGCTTGGAAATGAAAGGCACTGAGAGAGGCGAAATTGTTTAGAGTAGTTTCCCTTCTGAACTGAGGCCACCTTACTGTTAATTGATGGGTCCTCACAATTTTGATCAAATGTGTGCACTAAGGAGGACAGTTATGAAAATTGTCGAGGTCTGAGACTTTCTTTGTTGCCCAAAGCAACCAATAAGATCTCCCCTTTCATTTCACATAGTACTCTGAAAACAATGAAAGGGCAGCTCTAATTGGTTTCTATGGGAAACAAAGAAAGTATTAGGCCAAGACAGTTTTCATATTTGAGGCCATAAGAGCCTCACATTTTCATATATACTATAGACAGCCTTCTGGAATAATTTGTATATTCAGTTTTCATCTGTCTCTTGGATCTGCAAAGCTTCTGGTTCGTTTTGGTGAGCTTGTAAAACAGTGGAGTGGCCAGGGTCTAGAAAATCTTATGAAATGTAAAATATTTAACATAAATACATACAAATAACAATTTTCTGTGTATGATAACTCTGTATAATGGGTAAACAGTTACCAAATAACACCACCATATATTGAACAAATAATATCACCATACCTCCAACCGCATGGGGATTCTATGCAAGTGCCTACTCTGTCCAGTACAGAGGATAACTACAGATTCTCCCTCATACTAATTTTTACTTTCTTATCATTACCTTTTCCTCTTGGATTATTCCCTGATGTTGATATTCCTTCCTGGTCACCATTAATTGGTATGTTTTCACCTTATCTTCACCCTTATTTCTCATCTCGCTCTGCTCTACAGTCCCTTATTATATATTCTTATCTCCTCTCTAGGTCCTTAGCATTGACCTACAGTATTTACACCATACTTTCTTACTACTTACTTCTTATCATCCATTTTTTTGGTAGGTATACTTTGCATCTACATCAGAGTGATCCTTTCTCTTTCTCTGTCTCCTACTACATCTTCTCCTTACTTCTATGTTCCCCTTTATTCTCTTATCACTAGTGTTGATCGAACTGTTATAGAAAAGTTAAGTTCTAGTAGAACTTCTTGAATTTTTAGAACTCGAACCGAACCAAAAATTTTACTGTTCGTTTGAGTAAAGTTCTAGTTCTAGTTCGACACAACATTTTCAGTTTCGTTTTCAGCAGCTTTCTGCACTTTTACCGGCCATCCAACCACCTTTCTGCACTTTTGGCGCCATCCAATCAGTGCAGAGCACAGAGAAGTGTCAAAAACGTCATCGCTGAGGTGTAGGACTCTCATTGGCTGCTAAAATCACACAACCATGTTTTATATATTTCACTGTATTACCTTGTAAACGCCATTTTCAGCTCACTCTCTGTACTGTACAGACTGCTCTTAGTTAGATAGCATTTTCTTCTCTATAGACAGCAATAGTAAGGGAGTTTGGTATTGCTGGCTGCATCTTTCCCACACTCAGAATCTGTTATTTGGTGACATTTACAGGCTCACATAATGCCTAACTCTCATATACATGGATATATATTATACAGTGTGCTTGGATTTGCTAAATCATACTCAGTGCCCAAAAGTTTTGCTTTTGCAGTTTCGGGGGTTCAGTAATTGTGTAACACACCGTCTCCAAATCTACTATGTGTCAAAGTAGCTTTTAGGATGCAGGGCAGCTGCTACCACTGCACCTCGTTTAGCTATGCCCCTGCTTCCAAGCTGTCCTCATCTTTTCAGTTAGCCATTGAAAGGAATGAAGTATTTTAGCCTCTCAATTGTTTTCTGTCACTCTTAGAGCCAAATTTTCTTCACTAAGTTGTTCCACGTATCCAGTTTACTGTTATGGATGGTAATTCCAGCTTCTCCTCACCTGTATAGGTATAAAAATTAACCTGAACATCTTCTCCCATAGACTTTAATGGGATTCGAGGTTCGAGTTCAAATAGAACTTCGAACTGAACTCACAAAAGTTCGAGGTTCTAAGCGAACTAGAACTTTTCACTGTCTGCTCAACACTACTTATTACTCTATTCTCCCTTTTCCTGGTCTCCCTCATTCCTGTTTTCCTCTCCTTTTTTCCTTTTCTCTTTCCCTCCACCCTTCTATTCTTCTCTTGCTTGTCTACTTGGTTTTGATCTCTAGTTTCTGCTCTCTTCATCATATATCTCCCATTTTTTGTACTGTATATGATATGGCTTCTCATATATGTTTTTTCTTATTCTCCAGATGTCACTTAATAAAGGCTCTGTTCAGCTGAAACGTTGTGATTGACATCTATGAAATATTCAACACCAATGAGATTTGTTGTTATATAATTTCTTATACAATAATCGGAATCATCTATTTTTCTATAATCACATTCTGCTATATCAATTATTAAATCACTGAAATAGCATCCTACTGGTGTGCCGTGGATTCTCTATTGTACAATGTAAAAAACAGCCTTAGTGAAGGACGTCTTACAAAAGTTTGCTGCCTTCATACAGCCATACAAAGAATACTTTGTTTCTGAGTTTACACAATGAAATTAGGGTATGTTCACAAAGCGTATTTCAGGCATGTAGCCGTGTGTACTGCAATGCACCTGTTGCTTCAGAAGCTGAAGCGCTCCCACTGACATTCACAGCAGGTAACCATAGCTCTCAATGAGAGCTACGGATTACCGTATTTGCGAGAGGTAATTTAGGCGTATTACAGCGCAATTGCGCGAGGAAGTTTGCCCTGAAAATACGCTGTATGAACATACCCTTACATTTGGCTTTTTCTGTTCCTCAATTCGATACAGAGAGCTTTACTCAGTCATAGGGTAATGCATGATCATTGCAGTTGTCTTTATTAAGTATTTAAAAGCGTAGCTTAATCTCAAAGGACTAGGTGGGACGACTGCACACTACCTCCAGCTATGTACCCCTATGACTGCTTTATAATCTTTCCAAGTGCCCCAGGCAGGCATTAAAATAATGATAAATAAGAGCTTGTTAAACCATCTGATGACACATAGTTCTGCCAGAATCATGGGCTAGGATCAGCTAATTAGCTGACATGGCAAAGTAAATTTAAAAAGTTGATAAAGTTAAAAGAATAACCCAGCGGGCCCGGTGATAATTTGCTTCTCTCAAGCAAAAGGCACAGGAGGAAAAATACGGAAGGAGAGAGGAGGAGAACAATCTTTGAACTGAGCCTTTCAGGGAAAATTGGTTTCCCCCTCTCATCCTACAAAGCACATCCATTTTAAGTAATAAAATACTGCTCTTTGTGAAATAACTCTGTTATTCTCTGGCATTACACAGAGAAAGAAGTCCCTGCGCTTTCAAAATGATTTCTCGCTTTTTTTTTTTACTAAAGGAATCTAGCAGCAGGGACTTAGTATAATCTCTCTGCAGAAATGAAGGAAATAATGTATAGTGATGTAGCTGAGCAGACTTTACATTGAACTGGGGTTTTATTGTGCGCCATGAAAGCTCACCGAGGTAATAACATAACCTATGTAATAATATAATTCATATAATAATATGATTTTACAATTCAAGTTCTTATGCACTGCAGATAAAAAGATTTAGGGCGACATGTATGAATCCTGGCACTGACAGGCCAGTTCTAAATAGCTTTAAGGTAGTATAGAATGTAGAGAAGAAAATATGAGATGATTGGCACCAGTCCAGATATAAAAGGAGTAGTGTTGAGCGATTGCGTTGGCTATTGAGATCGAGCGATAGTCGATAGTGGCGCTATCGAGTTAAGGGTTTTTCGATAGTGAGCATCGGATTATGAGCGATTTACCATTAAAGTCTATGGTGGAGAGCAAACAAAACCTTCATTTTATTACACCCGCAAACAAGGGCTGGAGAAAGCTGAAATTCAAACATCACAACAGTCAATGGGATACGGGGGCCTACATCTTAGGCTACACAGTGAGGTTATTAAAAGTCACAGGAAAAAAAGTCCACAGGCCTTCACTATCCCTGTCTTGTACCCAAGCATGACCCTTAAACCTCGCAAACACCACAAATTAAAAAGTGCCAGAAAGGCTGTGTATGATTTGAACATATGTTACTTGAACGGGGACATTGTATATCCTGTCCCTGGAACGCAGCATGAGCCCCAACCTGCATGACCCCAGATTTAAAAAAAGTGCGCAAAAGGAGTCTTTCAACCACCATTTTAAGTGAACTGGACACTAACTTATCTGTCCGTACCGCTACGAATGCAGATGACCATTAAACCTGTGTCTGACCCACAGATTTAAAGAAATGCCAGAAAAAGGAGTCTTTCAACCACCATTTTAGTTGAACTGGACATTATACTGTTCCCTGTTCCATGGGACACAGTATGACCATTAACACTGTTGACCCCCCAGATTGCAACGTGCGGACAAAGGAGTCTTTTCAACCACCATTTTAGTTGAACGCTGGACATTGACTAGAAACTGTCCTGTGCACAGCATGACCCAGGGCCGGAGTAGTAACAGTGGGTGCGTGTGAGGAGCCCAGGGCCTGGCGTTGCCGTCATCTATTAACACGCAGGTTAAAATCGCCTGATGACGCAGCAAGCAACAAAACTGGACGTGCTGAAGCAGCAGTGCGGAAAGTGGAAAGTGTCGAGAACTCCAGCCTTTCCTTTCAGTACACAGTCAAGACCTGGGTAGCGCTCTTGCCCCTCTCGTCTGAGTGCAGACCACATGAGATTCGCACTTGGACATACTGGTGGGTTAACGCTCCTGTTACACCCAGGTGCCCTTTTGCTTGGCATTCTTTTTCTCATTTTACTCAACGTGCTGGAGGAAATTGTCTCTGTACTTTGTTCTCTGTCCGTGCTCCATACTCCATGTCCTCTGAATAACCTACATCTGGTCAAGTTTTCCTGTACCTCCCTTGTACAATTCAGGGGAATTTTTTTACCAGCTATTTTGTACATGCAAGTTTTTTAGTAGTTTAATTCTAGAAAACACATTTTTAAAATAGGATGGAATCCCACCATGTCTTTGTTTCTCTTTTTTTCATTGTATTAAATGGGTTGTCTCAATACAGGGATTGATAGCTATGTTAAAGATCTTGCAAAAACAAGTCATTTTGCAATATGTGTCCATTAACAGTGTCCTACCTATTCCTGTTTCTGACAGCACCATCACCCTTGAGCCACTCTTGACAATTGTGAAGAACAAATGTCTGTTAGAAACAACATTTTTTAGAATAGGACCTGTAGTATAGCTGCATGTCACAGCAAAATGCCCCCAAAAATTCAAAGCATGACCCTTGAGCCACTTTGGACAATTGTGAAGAACAAATGTCTGTTAGAAACAACATTTTTTAGAATAGGACCTGTAGTATAGCTGCATGTCACAGCAAAATGCCCCCAAAAATTCAAAGCATGACCCTTGAGACACTTTGGACAAATGTGAAGAACAAATGTCTGTTAGAAACAACATTTTTTAGAATAGGACCTGTAGTATAGCTGCATGTCACAGCAAAATGCCCCCAAAAATTCAAAACATGACCCATGAGCCACTTTTGACAATTGTGAAGAACAAATGTCTATTAGAAACAACATTTTTTAGAATAGGACCTGTAGTATTGCTGCATTTCAAAGCAAAATGCCCCCAAAAATTCAAAGCATGACCCTTGAGCCACTTTGGTCAATTGTGAAGAACAAATGTCTGTTAGAAACAACTAGCATTTTTGTTTCCATGAAAAAATATGATTCAGCCATGTTAAAATTGAGGGAAATGCCATAGAAGCCACATTTTGTTCCAAAGGACCATGATATTGCTGTATCTCACAGCTACATGACCCCAAAAAATTATAAATATGACTTCTCAGCCACTGTTAAAAATTGTGAGGGAGAAATGCCACTTAGAAGCCACATTTCTGTTCCAAAGGACCATGATTATTGCTGTATCTCACAGCTACATGACCCCAAAAAATTATAAATATGACTTCTCAGCCACTGTTAAAAATTGTGAGGGAGAAATGCCACTTAGAAGCCACATTTCTGTTCCAAAGGACATGATTATTGCTGTATCTCACAGCTACATGACCCAAAAATTATAAATATGACTTCTCAGCCACTATTAAATTGTGAGGGAGAAATGCCACTTAGAAGCCACATTTCTGTTCCAAAGGACCATAATTATAGCTGTATCTCACAGCAACATGACCTCAAAACCATTGACAATGCGAAAACTTCTTAAGATAAAGTGAGTAAATGGAATACGGTGTTGTCATGAAACCTTGCTGTCTTTTACAGTCTCCTCACAGCAAAAGAGAATAAAAGAGGAAAAGAGAATAAAAATTGCAGTAAGAAATGATCATTTTAAAAAAAAAGTTTTCAAGAGGACCATTTCTGTTTGAAAAGGAATGTGAAGTAGACCGGCAACTAATCGGTGACCTCGGCAATTGGGGCCACAAACATATCAGAGATCCATGCCTGATTCATCTTGATGAAAGTCAAACGATCCACATTATCTGTGGAAAGCCGGATGCGTTTGTCTGTAATGACACCTCCAGCTGTGCTGAAGGTCCGCTCAGATATGACGCTGGCTGCTGGGCAGGACAACACCTCTACGGCGTGACAGCCAGCTCGGGCCATTCGTCCATTTTGGATACCAGAAGTCTATTGGGTCCGGAAAAACATGCAAAAACATCGGTGTTGAGACGCAGATAGTCGTGCACCATGATCTTAAGCTGATCTCTGTGTGTTGGAAGTGTGCCCTGCATTGCATGCGTTGGTGAGGTGGTAAACAAGTTGCCAGACGGTCACCCATTAGCTTCCGCCCACCTTGGCTTGCTGCGTGCCGCTTACGCCATACTTGGCATCTACTGCTGTGTCAGTCGCTGATGTTGGTTCCACCGTGACATTTGGGGAATGTGAAGATGGACGACGCATCAGATTTCTCAGTTGATCAATAGCAAGGTCTCCATTTCCTGGCATTTACTCTCTATTTGGGTGGGTGGAAGGTGAAAAGTGTGGAGTTTTGTTTTGTACCGGGATTGACGCGGAGGGTGCCACCCGAGTAAACTGTTGTTCATTTTGATGGGCTCTTTAATGCGGTGGATCATGTTGGTGGAATGGAGCATCCAAGACTCATGTGAGGAGATGGAGCCTTGGATTCCCAAGGCCTCTGGGGTCGAGGGGCACTTGCAACTGTTCTTCTCATCTCCTCCTCCGCCTCAAATTTCCGCGCCAACCTCTTTCCAAGGCACGGGTCTGGCGGTAACATGGATGTCTAGGAATACTCCTCCTCCTCCTCCTTCCGATGCCTCCTGGCAAAGCTTTCATCACAGCCCTGACTTGCCTGTTATGATGAACACTGAGACGCTTGATGCGCCACCTTGCACTAGCTCTGGCCGATCCTCTGCCCTAATGAAGACCGAAGAAAGAAATTGTGAAACTGTCGGCCTTGTGGATATTTGACGGGAGAGTGAAGGCTCGTGTCCGCTTCTGTTGTCCGTCTCCTCCCCGTCGCTGGCGGGTCCTGTTTTTCAGAGTGTCAACGATCGTTCCAGAACTAAGAATCACAACAAATGCTCTGCCTGAACTATGGGCATTGTCCGCATTGACCATTTTTGGTGGCTTCTTTTCAAAAACTGGCAAGGATGGTGCAGGAGCTCTTTCACCTGCCGCACTCTCGGTGGTTCACACCCTAGGTCCGAACGCTGCTTGTAGGGCCATTGTGTCACTTCGTAATGCGTAATGGCATTGCGCTGTTGCCACAATCGTGGGAGCATGTGGAGGATGGAATTCCAGGTGTTGTCCACGGTCAACTAATGAGACAGTTGACGGGGTGGCCGAGTGACGACTGCAACGACCAGGCGGGACGAAAGCAGGGTCGGAAACGGCGGATAAGTGCGACTCAGAAACTCGAGCCTTCTTCATGCTAGGGAAGTTCCAAGACCCGGGTAGCTCTTTAGAATTTTTCGGATGACAAGGTTTCATGACATGTGCCAGGCAAGGGATGTGCTCCTGCCTACCGATTTAAAGGGCGGCCTGCAATTTCGCAAGGTTAATCGCACTACACCTTGGGCCACACCTGGCACAGGTTATTAGTCACCCATCCAGCGCTCTGGGGTCTCGTTGCGGAGAGCGTCCACAGCTCTGTCCTGTGTGTGGTCGTCTTCCAAGGCAGATTAATTTCAACACGCATGTGTTCTCTGGGCACGTGACTGCCACCAGTGGTCCTTGGCGGGGGGCTAAGATCCTATGCACACTCCCTGCGGTTTTTTTGATGAGCGTGCGCCGGAGCCTGAGAGTCCGTAACACGCAGAGGAGGACATCCACCAGCTCCACCCAGTGAGCTATCACAGAGATATAGCGGCTTGGGCCGTGTTGCGTACTAGTCCATGTGTCGGTGGTTGAGATGGATTTTCCGGAACAGCATGCAGACCAACACGCTGAAATTTTAGATGACACTGGCCTGGCAGGGCAGGGACGGATTTTATGGGCAAAGAAATTGCCTGCTCGGGCATTGTATTGGGGGAGGCATAGGGGCCATGAAGTGGCGGAAAACCCATCTGTGTCCACGCTGGGAAAGGACAACTTTTCAAAGGCCAAAAGCCTTAGGCCAAATGCGACATTCAGGCTTTTGGCTTTGGGATGGTTTGAGGGTTAAAGTGTTTTCTTTTGCTCCTAACCACGGAATACAGAAGGCTGGCTGCTAGACTGGCCGCTGTACGGCGTGCAGGTCGTTCAACTGGCGGAAGGAGAAGGGGGTAGGATGGGTCTCTGGTGGTGCTGGTGGTAGTCGGGGCGACGGTTCGGAGGTGATGCGGAGGCTGATCCTGATCCATGACTCTGAGAAGGCGATGGGCAGCTAAGGTACGCTTGGTGGTGGGGAGGAGGAGGAGGCGGAGACAGAGGGTGTGATAGTGGTTGAGGCCCCGGGCGTCGGTCTGGCCTTTTTTGGCCAAGTGTTCCCCTCCATTTCAACTTCATGCATTCGCTGCATCGTGACAGACATGTTGGGTGGTGGTTAACCACTTAAGGTTCTTGCCTTACTTATGCGTTTACGGCAAAGGCGGCATATGACATCGCGGGTGAATCAGAGGCTGCTCAAAGAAGGACCAGGCATGAGAGGCCTGGGACCTTTTTGACGGCGATAAGCGGAGGGGGAGGGGTGTGGTTTGCGCTGACCGTGGCTGGCGGAATAATATCAGCGGAAATCTGCGACCGCCTCTCCCTTTTTGTGGCGGGGAACCCGTATTGACATACCCTCGTCTTCCTCCTAGTCCACTGATGGAAGCGCTCGCAAGCAATTTCTGCGGAAAAGACCAGGATGGATCTCGCATTGTCGTCTTCTCATCATCATCACCACAGGTGGACTTGCGTTAGTCTGACTTTCTGCATCCAGAAAGCTCGCGGGCTACATGCAAGGGGCACTGCAAGGGTTGCAGACCGCCGGGATTTTTGGCGATGACCGGCTTTCTTCACCCTCTCTGATGCATCAGTAACTGGGGCCGTAGAGCAGACTTAAATTAACTCTTGATCTTTAACATGCTTCTGACCCAACGCATTTTGTCATCAAAGGAGGTCTTAGAACATTGATTATCAAAGTGCGTGGGGTACACGGAGTTGACATTAGGGCTGCTTCATGTTGGACGGATGCTGATGATGTGATTGACCGACTTTTGTGGCCGTGGACTGCGAGGGACGAGGAGGTAAGATGCTAGATGCAGGTGCATTAACACCTGAAGGACAGATTGGGATGATTTCGTTACTTAGATTCACAGGGCCTGACCCAGCGATGACAGGCAGACGGTCCTGAAAAACTGACGATCCGATGGTCATGGTGTTGCGCCAGCACTGGAAGGAGCCACCTTCTCTCGTACCTCTACATCCATGTGCTCACCCCCTCTTTTCTCGTTTACACCTGCATTTCGTACTGTTCAGGTAAGAAATATAAAAATTTGAGAAGGTATGAATAGTTTTGAAAAGTTCTCTTTTTAAAAGACGGCAAAATCACAGCTATTCTAAAATCCTCATAATCAAAACAAATTGCTGGATTCAAAAATTTAATGCTAGGTGTCTTTCAACAAATCTGGGACTGGGGGCAAAACAAGTCCATTAATACGTATCTGTTTTGTGTTGGTTATAATCTACGGGATTTTTGCACCTTTCAATTCAGCTGTGGTTGAATATAGAATTGCTGTTTTTCTGAGATTTACGTAGATTTTGCTGCGTCAATGAACATTGGGGTGCGCGCAAAAGTCAAATAACACGTAACTGTTATGTTTTGTATAGTAAACGGTTTTTTGGCCACTTTCAATTCACCTGTGGTTGATTTAGAAATTGAGGTTTTAATTTTTACGGTAGATGCTGCGTCAATGAACTATGCTGGGTGCGCAATGTCAAAACCACCGTAACGGTTATGTTTTGATATAATAAACGGTTTTATTTTTTGCAACCTTTCAATTCACTGTGGTGATTACTAGAATTGCTGTTTTAAGTTTTACCGTAGTGTGCAGTCATTGTACATTTGCTGGTGTCGACAGCAAAAGGCAACAAACAAGAAAACGGTTATGTTTTGATATATACACACGGTATTAATTTTTTGCTCCTTTCAATTCACCCTGGGGTGGTGGAATATTGAATTTGCTGTTTTAGCTTTACGTAGATGCCATGCGTAGACCTGAAACAATGCTGGGTGCGCCAAAAACGTCAAAAAAACACGTAACTGTTATGTTTTGATAGAATAAAACGGTATTTTTTGCAACCTTTACAATTCACTGCTGGTGAACTATAGAATTGCTACACTTGTTTTAAGATTGTACGTAGATGCTGCGTCAATGAACAGTGCTGGGTGTGAATAGGTCTAATCAATACGTAACTGTTATGTTTTGGTATATAATAAACGATATTTTTGCTTTGCACCTTTCAATTCACCTGTGGTGAATATTAGATTGCGGTTTTTAAGATTTAACGTAGATGCTGATCAATGAAAACAATGCTGGAGTGCTGCAAAAGTCAAAAAACACGTAACTGTTATGTTTTGATATAAAATAACGGTAATTTTTTGCCACCTTTCAATTCACTGTGGTGAATATAGAATTGCGTGTTTTAAGATTTAGGTAGAGGCTGCCCGTCAATGAACATGCTGGGTTGCGCAAAAGTCAAATTACATGTAACTGTGAAAGTTTTCGTACGTACACGGTATTTTTGGCAACAAAACAACCATGTGCTGACTACAAGATTGCTGTATTGTAATTTAACTGCAAGGTGGATATATCAACAGTCACAGGTGTAATGGGTAAAATTGAAAATGAACACCTATCTGAAATGTATACTGATAATAAAAGTGGAGTTTTGCAGCTAACAAAGAGACCTGCAGTTACTAGAAATGATGTGTATCAAATATAAGTTCAGGCTGCCCAATATCCAGGTAATATTTCAATAGCAAACTATTAATAATAAAGATATTCCACTACAATGTCTACACTAAGTCTTGGTGAACTTTATCCAGTGTTCTTCATAGATAGAGCTTGTCTGCGTTCGCCCGCGGGGGCCACCCCCCCCTCTCCCACCGCCGTGAATTTACAGCGGTAGATGCTGCTTTAAAATTCTCTAGCTAACTACATAAAATCTTCAAATCTCTAATCTAACTAAATTGGAAGGATCACAGCTAATAGTAGAGGTTTCTCTGTGCAGAAATAGACTAATTTCGCTGAGCTGTTTGGCCACAGGCAGAGCGCAGGTCCTATCCCTATGAGACGCTGAGAGACACTGAGGCTGAAACAGGAACGCTGTTCTATGTAAAACGAGGTCATGTGATTTTTTTCCAGCCAATCGCAACCATACACATCCCAGTCATGACGTCGCACACACATCTCACCCTGCTCTATTCTGTAATCTGATTTGCTGGCCGCCAAAATTACAGGAAGCGCCGAAAAAGGCGCAATCTTAATAGATGATGCTCAGATTTTAACCTTAATTATCGCATGATCTGGAAATTTCTATCACCATAAAAACATTGCGATTTCAACTTTGTCGATAAAAATCGCTCAACACTATTGGTCAATTATCATCTTCTTCAGGAGAGTTTACATTATGTTTACTGCTATGGGTGTTATGATAATTTTCCTGTAGTTACTGGTTTCTACTCCACTACCCTCCTTGTGGCTAGGAACAGCATTTTTCATTATTCAATCAGAAACATCTCTTGTTAGAAAGGGCAGGTTAAACAAATAAGTTTTGAGGCATAGTAATCACAAACTGGAGTTCTGTAAAAATTCCTGGGTGGATGCCATCTGGATCTATTGTCTTATTTAGCATTTAACCGGCAAATTCACCTAAGCCATCAGTCAAATCCCATAAATATAGTTATTTTTTGCATTACTAATTTTTCTAATACCATAGTTTTTCTTTCTGTTACTTATTTACTTAAAAAATGAATGCCCTTTCTTAACAAATTTGGACATTTTTCCAGCCTTTGATGCTTTAGCAGCATTTATGTCTCCTTCTGTCTATTATAAATTCTGTTAGCTACACTTTCAGTTTCTATATATTGTACCTCATACAGGCTGACTTTTTCTCTTTTACACTAGTTTTTACTTCTCTAGGGAATCATATTGGTTTTTCTTCTTTGAACTTTTGCTAATTTCCTAATTACAATTTTTAATAGTGTTTACCGCGTATTCAGTCCTGCTGTTTTATTTCACCCTTCAGTTCATTTTGTAAATACTCCCCAATTCCTTGAAATTTGCATTCCTAAAATCAAATACTTTCTAGTATGATGATTACTTAAAGTCTGGTTTTACGTGAAATTATACCAGTTGGTGGTAAAATTTCCTCCGCCTTTACCTCACACAACAGATCCCCATTTGTAAACACCAATTTTAGAATGTTGTCCCCACTGTTTGATAACTGAACAAACTATTCTAGAGATGTTCCCTGAAGTGCCACTATTACATTTTTATTCTTGCATATGTTTGCACTAGGGATATCAGACGTGTTGAAATCACCCATAATTACATCTCTCTTCATTGCCATATAAACAATTTAATCAACCAGCAGGGTATCATAGTCTTAAATCAGCCCTGTAGGCCTGTATACTACACCAATTCTAATGACAAATCGATTTTTGATTTGCATGTAAACCAAGAGTGTTCCAGGCTCTTAGACAGTCTGCTGGCAGCTCCATGAGTGACAGAGGCCCAACCACTCTGGACAGGGGGCGTGTCGCACCAGCCAATGGGAGGACCCGGAAGCCGCTTCAATCAGCAGCAAGGGCGGTATCCGGGGATCACATTTAAACTCACTGCAGGCTGAGTGCTGCACCTGTGATATTCTCCTGGCTGCCTATTACCTGTGTTATTGTTTGTTGTTTTTGCTTATCCGTGTACCAGACCTCTGCGTGTTTTCCTGACCCTGTCTTGCACTCTGATTCTGTACCTCACTCCCGTTTGGTTTGACCTCAGCTTGTATACGTTTTCTCTCTGGTTCTGTTTTGTGGCTTGGAGTTCCTGATTGGTTTTTGACCCGGAGTGTTGACTCTTCTTCCTCCTGACGGCCCCAGCACTTTAGCAGCGCAGGGACTATCGCCCAGTTGGTGTCTGCCGCCTAGGGCAGCACGTCAAGTAGGCAGGGACAGTGGGCTGGGTTCCAGTCAGGGCTCACTGTACCTCCCTTGACGTGACAGTAGATGTGTAGGAAATACTGCCACAGAGAGCAATATCACAAAAGACTGAACTGGCTGTATTGGAGATGTGTGTATGTGAGAAATGCACATATTGTATTTCAAAGAGAGTTCACCACAATAATTAAAAAAAGTAACTCTTTAAAAACAGAGAGCAATATCCCAAAATAAAAAATGCTGGTTCAGGAACATGTGTGTATGACACACACTATATTTACTATTTTGCCATAGGCAAACTTAAACTCTATCAGTTCTCAATCTATAAAGCACTAAAACTTAACTTTTATTATGTATAACACTTAACCTAGATACACACTATTTAAAAACCTGATTTCTAACCTCTTAATTTGTCCCTTTCTAATTGTGAAGGAATAACTCATTTTCTATTATCAAGTCTGGTGGAACACCACCTATTAACAGGGAATCCCTATATATACAGTGATTTGCTAACTCCAAAAAGGAATCCAAAACATCTTACTTGGGCAGTCACCCCTAATCTGATGGGCATGAAACATATAAGGTTTCCTAGTGAGACCCTCTGCAGCAGGTAACACAGTAGAAAGAGGTAGGAAATCACAAATAAAAATGTCATGCCTGACCTCCCCAACATGTTTCACCAGCTAACTGGCTTCATCGGGGGATAGAGGTTCGGTCCCTTGTGGTCTAGCTCATTTCCTTCTATATGATCTTAGGTACACACCCTATTCAGGTGTTCACCAATTGGCCACCAGAGATTCAACAATACCCATTCCCCCTTTTTTCTCTCCTGTATGCATACTTATACTATTTACTGCTGCTGCTGCGTTCTTATAAATAACATTCCTCAGACAAATTCACCATCTCCTTAGCGGGCTTCCGCCCTATCTTACCATGCCGCCCGCACCTGCGTACTGTACCAGTTGACATTTCTGCCCTAACTGTGACTGTCTTCCGTCCAACCTCGCCAACACAACTGTGTCGGCGTGGCTCAACTAGAACAAACAAATCAGAATAGGTATTACTTTTTACAGCACACTGCTAACTTTGTCCCTTCCCATAAACCTTTTCCCCTCTATGTCTAATATGCATATTCATTGGGAATATGTACTCCATTATATGGTACACTGCTATCTTTGTCCCTTTCCATAAACCTCTTCCCCTCTGTATCTAATATGCCTATTCATTTTAATAAAACTTCGGGCCTTATGATATTCCCTCCCTCCTGCAATTTAACCTCCCACTTTCCCCACTAAATATTCTCTCTTACAGGTCTCAGCTAGTTACCTGAATCATTACGTTACAATACAAATGTGCAAGAATTCTAGTACAGTCATGCTCTATTGTACTTGCATAGGCCAGCATAAAATGTATGTAGTCGGTAGAAATAATAAATGTATACATAAATAGATGGTAATTTATTCCCGAACTGCATCTCGTCATAGCAACGCAAGTGTATATACTACATGTTCCAGCTGCTAACAGACTCTTCATGCAAGATAAAAATATGTCTCAGTTAGTTAAATAGAATCTGTGGCCCATGTGATTAATACTTATCATCATTGCAAAACACTGCAGAGGGGGCAGGAGGGGCATAAGGGAAGAAAAAAAAACGCATGTGAACTCTGGTGCTCCTATAGTCATATATTCAGCCATTCTTATACCACTGATCGTACTTTATCACATATATTATGTTTCCTCAAAAATTATATAGGGAATCAGCAGGATTAAATAAATGCTGAAAATGAAAAGCCTTCATTTAGGCCTTTGGGGTTCATTGTATTGAGCCTATATATCCATCTTGCCTCTTCCTGCAATAAAACTATATCCAGATCGCCCTTTCTTTCCCCTAGCTTTTTCACACATATGCCCCAAAACTTTAGCACCTCTATTTCACCATTATGTACTTCCAAAATGTGTCTCACTAGGGGGGTGTCACCTCTAGTTTTAATATTACTCAGATGTTTAGAGATCTGACGACGAAACTCTTGTATGGTTTTTCCCACATAGATCTTGGGGCAGGTACACATAGTCCCATAAATCACCTCTCTAGTTTTACAATTGAATTGTCTTATCTCATATCTTCTCTTATCAATGGGATTAACAAATTCTTTAGTTTTCCATATAAATATACAAAATGAACAGTTGCCACATGGATATCAGCCTTGCTATCTCCCTCAAAGTGACTATGCACAAATTCATCCCTAAGATTTTTTACTCTTCTATATGTTACACTAGGATATTTTGGAATCACCTCAGAGAGTATCAGATCTGCTTTTAGAATGTGCCAATCTCTTCTAAGTATACCTCTCATTTCGTTAGCTCTATCATCAAAGGTACCTATACAGCGAATTAAATCAGTTTGATTAATAAATGTCCTCTGTCACTAGTCAAAGCCCTATTAAACTTGTAATTATATATATACAGACCGAAATACTTTAAATGTATTTATTAATTGACTCAGACTCAGTGGTCTTGATATCAACAATTCACAGCAGTATAAAAGCATGCGTCTTCAAGCGCATCTAGTGTGAACGAGAGTGATAAGATGTAATATTGAGATCCTAAAAAAAGAAAAGATGCCTTTTTTGGGAAAGATCCCATCACCCATAGAAATGCGTGGCGCGACATCTGGAGATGTAAACCAAGAAATAAGGAAACAAAAACGCCAAGGCGTAGGAAGAGCCAAAAAGAACAAGATGTAGAAAATCTCATCCTGAACATTTCCTCTAAACAGCTGACTGAAGTTCAGACAGCTGTACTGAATAAAGGACTTAATTTTATGCCTACATATTCCAGAGAATTATTTGATTTTGAAATTTACCTGTATAAGTTTTGTCGTAATATCAGAGTAAAAATGTTCTTTCACCAAAAAAAGACAACAAGAAATGATGATATAATGATTCCAAAAAAAGTGCATAAACACAGTACTTTTGATCCAGAAATTGAATGTCCATCTTTAACAGTATTTCAGCAACTTGTACTGAAAGATGTAGCCCAAGGGTGGGACAATGTTAAAAAGATTCCATTTAATTTAAATAGAGATGAGAATACAGCTATAAAACAACTTAAAAGGGATAATTCGGTAATTATAAAAAAAGCAGATAAGGGGGGAGCCTCTGTAGTACAAAATAGAGAACAATATGTACATGAAGCTCTTAGACAACTTAATGAACCTCAAGTATATAAAAAAACTTAGTAAGGACCCTACATCTGAAATTCAGACAATTATTAACAACTTATTAGATGAAGCTGTCATAGAGAATATAATAACAGATAGTATAAGGAGGTCTCTTATTAATGAACAACCCCGTATCCCGATTTTCTATATAGTCCCAAAAGTACATAAATGTATCCACAATCCCCCTGGGAGACCAATTGTCTCAGGGGTTAATTCCCTCCTAGAACCGATAGCAAAATATATCGATGGATTCTTGCAACCTATCGTGAAATGTACACCACAATGCCTTACTGATACAGGTCATTTTTTAAGATCCATAGAAAATATAGACTGTACTGAGGTAGACTTGTTGTGTACTCTAGATATTCAGTCACTTTACACTAATATCCCATAAAAGGAAGGTCGAGAAGTGGTTAGAGAAATATTGTGTAAAATCTGCACTAAAAAATAGTCTATTAACTTCTTAATGTCATTGTTGGATGTAGTATAACAGAAACTTTTTTAGGTTTGGTGACCAACTGTATTTACAGCTACAGGGGACCTCAATAGGGTCCCCTGTGGCTCCAAGTTTTGCTAATTTTATGTAGCTATGCTGGAAGAAAAAATATATTTTTTCCATCTAAATTTAAACCTAATATCGTACTATGGCGTCGCTTTGTCGACGATGTCTTCCTGTTATGGAAGGGATCAGAAAATGAATTGGATTTATTTTTACAATTTATTAATGGTCAACATCAACTTATTAAGTTTACTCTTACTAAACATCCTAAAATTGTTGAATACCTTGATGTGCAGATTACAAAAAATGGTAAAAAACTAGAGACCTCATTGTACACGAAAACTATTGACCGTAATAATTTATTACATCGTAAATCATTCCATTGCCCACAGGTATTCAAAGGAATCCCCAAAGGCCAATTGATACGGGCAAAACTAATATATTCAGATGGCACACAATATATAGAAAAAGCTAAGGAGATGGTAGATAAATTTGAAAAACGTGGATATGATAGAACTGAAATACAGAGAGTGGCTGATGAGGTACAGATATTGAAACGTGAGGATCTTCTTAAAATAAAAAAGAAAGATAATGAGGATAGAATAATATTTACATCTGTATACGATGCTCATGCAAATTTAATTAAGAAAACTATTCTCAAACATTGGCAGGTTTCTAAGTAGTGATCCTGTATATGGTACTATATTAAAAAATTCCCCAATATGTGTATTTAAGCAAGGTAAAACGATTGGAGATACTGTTGTATCATCTGATATAAAAAAAGTACCACGAGACAAACTAGATTAGGTACTATGAGAACAGGTACTTTTGGATGTTTGAAAAGTTTGAAATTTCACGTCTATTATTAAAGGTTCCACTATAAAACACCCTATGAAAGGAATTGATATCCCAATAAAAGGTTTTTTTATGTGCAATACCTCTCAGGTTATTTACCTAATTAAATGCCCATGTGGTAAAATTTACATCGGTCAAACCAGTAGGGAAATAAGAGTAAGGATAAATGAACATCGATCTACTATACGTTCATTTAAAACAAAAACTAGAGAAGAATTAGACATCAAAAGAAAATTTGGGGAAACAACCATAGCTCGCCATTTTGTTGAAGCAGGGGCACACTGTGTCGGATCTTCGTTGGTGCGTTCTTGAACACAAGACGAGGATTGGCCGGATAGAGTTAAAAAGAGATTACTTCAACGTGAAGCGTATTGGATACGAAAACTGCATGCACTTACCCCGATCGGTCTAAATGAGAATTTAAGCTTTAGAGCATTTTTGTGAGTAATGTGTTTCAGTAGAGTGTAGGTTTTAGATTGTATGTTATTATATGTGTTGTGTCACTTTAATGTTTTTAATATTTGGGTAGGTATAAGTAACCCCCCCATGCAATCTAACCGCATGCTTTTACAAAGAAGGAAATCGCCTTCGAAACGTAGCAGCTGTGTCTCGTACCTGGTGTCGGCGTCTCCCAGCTATCCATTCTGGATGCATGCCTACTGCAAGGAGGTCATGGACTGACTCGCTCAAATACTAAGTATACCTTTGCCATCTTTCTATGCTTTTATATTGCTGTGAATTGTTGATATCAAGACCACTGAGTCTGAGTCAATTAATAAATACATTTAAAGTATTTCGGTCTGTATATATATATAATTACAAGGATATATGGAGTCATGGAGAGACTTCAATAAAATAGACCGGGGCATATGAGTATACTAAAGCACGGACATTTATATATAGAAAGCCCTATTAAACACCTTCCTCTTGCCTGAAATCGTGCATTTAACTTTATACATTCTTGATTGAAAGTCTCTAATGTAGAGCAGTTCCTATGAGCCCTAAGATATTGGCCTATGGGAATCCCCTTCTTTAAGGAAGGTGGATGCCAGCTAGAAAAGTGTAACAAACTATTGGTAGCCAAATTTTTCCATATTTTTTATGTATACATTTATTATTTCTACTGACTATGTAAATTTTATGCTGGCCTATGCAAGTACAATAGAGCATGACTGTACTAGCATTCTTGTACATTTGTATTGTAACGTAATGATTCAGGTAACTAGCTGAGACCTGTAAGAGAGAATATTTAGTGGGGAAAGTGGGAGGTTAAATTGCGGGAGGGAGGGAATATCACAAGGCCCGAAGTTTTATTAAAATGAATATGCATATTAGATACTGAGGGGAAGAGGTTTATGGGAAGGGACAAAGATAGCAGTATACCGTATAATGGAGTACGTATTCCCAATGAATATGCATATTAGACATATAGGGGAAAAGGTTTATGGGAAGGGACAAAATTAGCAGTGTGCTGTAAATTGTAATACCTATTCCACTTAGTTCGTTCTAGGTGAGCCGCGCAGACGTAGTGGTGCGGGAGAGGTTGGACGGAAGTCCGTCACAGTTAGGGCAGAAATGTCCACTAGATAGGGCGAAAGCCCGCTATGGAGAAGGTGAATTTGTCTGAGGAATGTTGTTCATAAGAATGCAGCAGCAGAAGCAGTAAATAGTATCAGTATGCATGCAGGAGAGAAAAAAGGGGGAATGGGTATTGTTGAATCTCTGGTGGCCAATTGGTGAGCACTTGTATAGGGTGTGTACCTAAGATCATATAAAAGGAAATGAGTTAGACCACATGGGACCGGACCTCTATCCCCTGATGAAGCCAGTTAGCTGGTGAAGCATGTTGGGGAGGTCAGGCATGACATTTTAATTTGTGATTTCCTACCTCTTTCTACTGTGTTACCCGCTGCAGAGGGTCTCACAAGGAAACCTTATATGTTTCATGCCCATCAGATAAGGGATGACTGCCCAAGTAAGATGTTTTGGATTTCTTTTTGGAGTTAGTAAATCACTGTATATATACATAATAAAAGTTAAGTTTTAGTGCTTTATAGATTGAGAACTGATAGAGTTTAATTTTGGCTACGGCAAAATAGTAAATATAGTCATTAAAAGTCACTCTTTGTTCTCTGGCTAGATTCCCATTTTTTTGAGACTATATGACACACACACACACACACTGTGTAGTTGAAAGGTATTCCACCCCAGTAACTGTAAAATCGGAAGTGTTTGGTACAGAGTGCAATCTAGTGCTGCTGCAGAGAGATCCGTCTGCATAAGAGGCACAGTGGCAACTGGAAGATTGTAAAATGGCTGGCCTATTTATAGGGCTGTGACATCACAGAAGCTGGATGGCGTTTGATTGGCTGCATGTCATGGCATTGAGGGCGTTCCTTTCTTTCTCTCATAGTTCTTTGCCCCATATCACGCCATGTGCTCGCGGGCCTTTTAGATTCATTACCATGAATCGTGAGGAAATTTTTTTTCGTTTAGAATCAAATTTTTCCTGAAATTCTAAATTAATTCCACTTCGTTAGAATTGATTTGATCATCCCTAATTAGCACACATGTTATAAAGAACATTACTTTTACGTTTTAAATTGCTATTAACATCAATAGTAACTGCATCTACCATACCAATAGCCAAGTTTATTGAACTATCACCACATGATCCCATTTTACTGTCTGAAGATAGAAATATGCCTTTTGGTCCCAACCTCTCTCCTCCAACATCAGAAAGTTGTACTGTTTGATGCACTCCAGCAGCATTACCACCAATTTTATGTAAGTCATGTTCAACAATTTTTTCTCAGTTGGCTTTATTTTATTTACAACAGAACACTTATCAGACTTTGAAAGTTTACAATTGTATTTAAAAAAAATCGTTAAAAAAGTAACTTATTTAGAAATTGATGGCAGCAACACATCTCAAAAAGTTGATGAATGGTTAACCTAATGAGATATAGATTCACCAATCTATAAAAAAAAAAAAAAAACAGTGTAAAAATATGGAATAATTTTTGCAAGACTTTGAATACTCCAACTTGTATAGTACAAGATATCAAAATATTCAGAAAACCTTATGAAATCCATGTGCATAAGAGAGAAGGTCAGTATTGGATGCTCATGATCTATGGGCCAACAGGTGTTATTGCATTTAAAG
Organism: Phyllomedusa bahiana; assembly: GCA_025379985.1. Taxonomy (NCBI): domain Eukaryota; kingdom Metazoa; phylum Chordata; class Amphibia; order Anura; family Hylidae; genus Phyllomedusa; species Phyllomedusa bahiana. Next base: position 27,046 of record JAODAL010021392.1, on the reverse strand, counting down.
GGGGCACAATTTAGTCATGCAAATTACTGTATCCACTCAGGAATACTCCAGAAATCATGTCTGTGAACAAATTTCACGGTGCAATTCACAAATGCCAGTTAACCCCTTACCACCGCAGCCAGTTTTGGCCTCTCTGACAAAGCACATTTTTTAAATCTGACATGTGTCACTTCAAGTGATAATAACTTTTTGACACTTTTACCTTTCCATGTGATTCAGAGACTGTTTTCTCGTGACACATTGTGATTTAAGTTAGCATGGAGTTTTGGTCCAAAAAGTCCTTGTTTATTGGTGAAAAATATCAAAGAGTCGTGAAAAATTTGAAAAATTTACCATTTTCAAACTTCAAAAATTTCTGCATGTAAAACAGGTAGTTATTCCACTCAAAATAGTTCATAACTACCATATACCCTGTGTCTACTGTAGGTTGGCATAATTTTTTAAATGTATTTTTTTTATGACATTAGGGGGCTTAGACATTTAGTACTGTAGTAATTTTCAAGAGAATATGAAATATAAATTTTTTAGTCCACTTCTAACGTGACTTTGATTGGCCTGTATGTTTTTTACCCCCATACACGACTTAATCTAAGAAACTACACCCCTTAAAGTATTCAAAACAGCATTTAGGAAGTTTATTAACCCATTAGGTATTTCACAGGAATTAAAGTAAAGTGGAGTTGAAATTTCAAAATTTCACTTCTTTTGCAGATTTTCAATTTTTATCCATTATTCACATTAACACAGGTAAATGAAACTCAATATCAATTCCCCAGATTCTGCCATTTTCAGAAATTTCCATATGTGGCCTTAGTGCTCAAAAACAAGCCTCAAAGTAGGTGGAGCACCTATCGGATTCTGGGGCCTCATTTTCATTACGATTTCATTTAGGCGCCATTTCAGGTTTGCCGACACCCTAAGGTGCTAAAACGTAGCAATATATCCAGGGGTGTTTCACAAACTTTTTTAGCATTAGGCTGTAAAAATGAAGTTTTTTTTTTTACAACAATGTGCAATTTTAGCTGGAAATGTTTAATTTTTACAAAAAATCCTGAAAATAAAGCACCCCAAATTTTGTTACATAATTTCTTACAAGTTCGTCAGTACCCTATATATGGGTGTAAACTGCTGTTTGGGCACATGGCAGGGCGTTTAAGAGAGGGAGTGCTATTTGGCTTTTGGAACGTAGATTTTGGTGGGTGCCATGTCGCATTTGCAAAGCCCCCTAAGCACCAGAACAGGTAAAACCTTCCATAAGTTACCCGCTTTTGGAGTCAACATCCCTCATGGATCTCATCTAAGGTTTTATTGTGCATGTGTGGCGTTGAGGTGTTCTTTCGCATAGTGTCATGAGAATGGGGGGGGGGGAAATACAATTCCTTAATTGTTTTTTGGGTTTAAATTTTACAGAATTTGCCGTGCAGTGTAAATGACAGGATAACTTTATTATGGGGGTCAGTAAAATTACAATGATATAAATTTTATATAGTTGTTTATGTTTTATTACTTTTACACAACAGAAATATGTCTATAAAAAATTGCGTTTTTATGCTGTCCTATTCTGACAGCCATAACTTTTTCAGGTCAATACGATTACAGCTATACCCAATTTGTATTTTTTGTGTGTAACTTTTACACAATAAAAACACTTTTATTCACAAAGGAAAACACGTTTTTTGCATCGCCATAGTCTGAGAGCCATAATTTTTTTTGTGTGTGTTTATGGAGATATGTAGGGGATTTTTGCTTGATGAGTTGACGTCTTTATTGGTATCATTTTTGGGGAGACAAGACTTTTTGAGCAGTTTTAAATCCGTTTTTTGGAAGGCAAGGTGACGAAAATACTGCAAATACCTATTCGTTTTTTTTTATTTTTAACAGCGTTCACCGTAAAGTTTACATGGCAAGTTAGTTTTACTCTGTGGTTCGATACAATTATGGTGGTACCCAATTTATATAGTTTTTTATGTTGAAGCGCTTTAAAAAAGTGTTTTTATTGTGTAAAACTATTTTATGCATCACTATCTTCTAAAAGCCATAACTTTTTTTATTTTTCTGTATACAGAGCTATGTAAGGGCTTTTTTTGCGGGATGAACTGATGTTTTAATTGGTACAATTTTGACGTTTATGTGGATGAATGAAAATCTCAATTCTTTGATTGTTTGTTTTTTTTTCTTAATGGCGTTCCCCGTGTGGGTTAATTAACATGACTCATTTATAGGGAAGGTCATTACGCATGCGACGATACCAAATATTTGTACTTTATTTATTTTTGATCTTTTTTGAGGCGATTGCCGTTTGTAAAGGGGAAAAGGGCGGTGTACGTGTTTTTATTTTATTTTTCGCGTTTGTGTTTCACTTTTTTTCCTTTATTTTACTCTTTTACACTTTTTTAACTTTTCCCCATAGGCGATTTGTATGAGTGATCTTCAAATTGCTCATACAAAAGGAACCTTTACACAGCATTTCTGCTGTATACTGGTCTCCATGGCAACTGTCAATTGCCATGCCCGCAATGCATTGCAGGCATCGTGATATCACAGACAACCGGGAAGTGATTTTCACTTCCCGGGCTGTCTGGTAAGAGACAGCTGCGGCACCGACGAGAGCAGGAGGAGCTCACTTCTCCTGCCTGCGACTTAGCTCCAGCGATCTTAATAGATCATTGGAGCTAACGTGTTAATCAACTTTGGCCGGAGTTCACTCCAGCTGTGAGTGATGTGGCATGAGGCAAGCGGTAATATACCGATGGTCCCATGTCGCGATTGTGTGGGGCTCGCTTGTAAGCCTGCACATTCGCCAGGACGTCACCATACGTCCATTGGTGGGAATGCACTTCCTGCTAGGACGTATGGGTACATCCAATGTCGCGAAGGGGTTAAAGCTCTACCATGCAAAGAAGAAGCCATATAGCAACACAATCCAGAAACTCTTTTGTCTTCTCTGGGCCAAAGCTCATTTAAAATGAACTGGGGTAAAACGAAAAAAATGTTCTGTGGTCAGATTAATCAGAACCTGAAATTCTTTATGGAACCATGGATGCTGCGACCTTTAGAGACGTGGGAAGAGGGACCATCCAGCTTCTTATCAATGAAGTTTAAAAGTCTGCATCTCTCATGGCTTGGGTCGATATTAGTGCCTATGGCATGATCAACTAACACATCTTAAAAGGCACTGAGCAATATACTGTATGCTCCCATCCAGACAGTTTCTATTCAAGCAAAGCAATGATTAACCACGTACTGCATCAATCATAGCAGAATGGCTTCCAGAAGAAGAGTCCAGTGGATGAACTGGCATGCATGCAGTCCAGACCTATCACCAATTGAAAACATTTTGCACATTATGAAATTATAGATGAAGATGACCCAGGATTGTTGAACAGCTAGAATCCTACATCAGAATAGGACTATATTCCTCTCCAGCAATTGTTTATAGGCTGTTGTTTATAGACTGAAATTATGTTTGTGTATATATATATGAAGGTATACCTTCCACAAACTACTATGGCATATCTTTACAATATGCCATTACTCTCTAATCAGTGAGGGACCCACTGCCAGGACCTCTTCTGTTTCTGGCAGGTACCACAGTGCTTTTTTAGCAAAGTAGGAGTTCCAGAGGAAGAGGAGTGAGAAGGTAGCTGCCTGTGGTCAATATATCAGGGCACAGAGGCTACAGCTCAAATGGAGTGAGGTTTAACAAAAGAAAAGTTAGGGTCTAACAGAGTGTCTTTATTAGCTTTAGAAATAAACTGATGCTACAACTGGCTTGCACATTTGCAAACCAATGCTGTTCTTCACAGCTGCTGACTCATTAGGTTTCGGCAAATGACATTGATACAGACTATTTGTCTGGGCAATCACCCCTCTTCCATACTGCACCTGGGGGGCACATGGCCCATTAGCTTCCCGCTACTTATTCAGTACTTAAGCACTTTAGTCATAGTATGAGTTAGTCAAAAAGATAAATATATTCTAGAAGTTGGTCATGTGTTCATCACATGACCAAGGACAAACTTTCATCTTCTGAAGTAAATGAAGGCTTATATTGAATGACAAAACGAAGAAAACCACTGATAAAGAGAATATATAGGGAAATAATAAGAATTTCCATAATACCATCATAAAATGCAATGCTCATAGGGGGTAAATGACTTCTGGAGCTAAAAGGAGGATTACTGGGCTTCTCCTAAAAGGAATTTAGCACTGTATCATATAGCAAATTATTTAAATCAGCGGAAAAAGTTAAATTTCTAGCTTTATGCATGTGTAAAAATTATGGTCCAACAAAATATTTGCTGTAACAGGTGGTAGATAGCCATGATAATGGGCCATTAGTTGTGTTAGGGATTGATCCTTATAATCTTACACTTTACATAAGACTCTAAAGACGTAGCAGAGCTAACTTGACTGTGATATAATGTTTTTTGTGTCATATGCTCTTATTTTAAAACTAAAGCCATTATCATGATATGTTATATGTCAAGTTTAATTTAGCTACATTTGTATATTGTGATGCGTGTATTATGGCAATGTGGCTACTGAAAGTTACATGTGCCACTAGGGTATGTGCATAACTGAAGGAAGACCTGGTTGAGAGAAAAAAGAGATCCATCTCCCCTCTAGATCTTAAGTTAATCAGGCTCATTAGAAGAGATCTTTAAGATAGGTTTGAGCTCCTCAGATATGACTCCCAGCCTGGGAAAGAACAGATACTGCTAGTCTATAGGAGTGAAGATTATTATCATGAGCAATGTGGTGATAGGTAGTGGTCTGAGACTGGGTTAGGGGCTAGATGGCCTAGGATTTGTGTTTTGGTCTTTGAATTGTTGCACATTGTTTTATGGTCTATAAAGATTAAAGGGGTTTTATCGTTACAAAGATCATGTCTCAGATTATGGGGACAGTAAAAATAAGCACTTTTGTAATTGGGTTGCATTACCTCTGTCACTTGGTTCAGCAGATATGAGCTTCTCTGTAAATCTGTCTTCTATATCTGCTGTTGCTGGTCAGAACGCCCCCTGGTCGATTCTCGCACCCTAGACACGCCACCTGCACTGTGATTGGCTGGCTGACATTTCATTCGCCCCTAGACAGGAAACGCCCCGGCCACGCCCCCTGCGCTGTGATTGGCTGCCTGCACACTCTGTGTTTACTCCCCTCTGAGCTGTTAAAATCGATAATGAAACCAAAGTCTGCTGGCTCTATGTACATCTCTCAGCTTTAGGGTCAATGTTCTGGGCAATTACTGGCTGTTTAAGGGGCTTTTGCCAAGAGGTTGATTAACCTCCTCACAGATCCAGTCCTTAAGCTGCTACTTGGAAAAGAAGGTGTTCTGTTCCTCAGATCGAATGCAAGCCCCGCCTCCTTATGATGTCATCACCTGTAGTGTATAACATAATGATTCAACAGTGTGTTTGCATAAGCTTCTTATATAGTACAGTGCATAGGTGATTATCCCTGCAAGACAGAGGTTGGGAGTTCAAGCCCCATCAGTAGTTTGTTTTTGTTTTTTTCTTTAAAATTTGTACACATATGTAAAGATATAAAAATATATGTGTTTACATCTATAATTTTATTCATATACACACACACACACACACACACACACACACACAAAGCTCCCCTATATAGTGTCCTATCCTTGCAGTCACACCAAGCACTTCCAACATATGTGATACAATGCATATACTCTGGGGATGAGACATGATATAGGGGAGCTATATATGTGTATATATATCATTATAGAGATTAACATATATATTTTAGGTCTCTCTACATATGTGTAAAATTTAGGGGGAAAACAAATATACCCTGTGAGGGACTAGAACTCTAAACCCCTTTGTTGTAAAAACAACACTATCATTGCGCATTGCTCTACCGCTGCACCACCAGCCCAAGTTAGTTACAAGCTGAGCATGGCCTTCTCTCAAAGCTGATTTGCTTCTCTCCCCATTGTTTTCACTCACATGTCACTGACAGGAAGCAGAGATCTTTACTTGAAGCGGACATTTGTCCTTGTAGTTGAGTAAAGATCTCTGCCTGTTGTCAGTACAATTTGGATGAACCACTAGAAGTAACAGCTGCTGGCTTTCAGTTGTGTGACATATGACAGTTGCTTACTGGAGTTTGGAGCCTCAAGGCTGCAGACATAAGCATGCAGGAGGCTACAGAGCTGTTATATCCAGACAACCTTCGGCATCCCCTGCTTTATAGAAAATGATGATGTCACAGGTCTTCAGTGAGGACAGACACGCCTCCTGGGAGGAGAGACACGCCTGCTGACAGGAGAGACACGCCCCTGGATTTCAAAATCAATCTGAGAAAATTAGCTGAACAGCACGAGCAGCTCAAACGATAACACCCCTTTAAAGCTAGCTGAGATCAGTTTTAATCCTAACCTATCACTTTGAAATGACATACCCCAACTAGGAGAATGTGATCCAGAAACTAATTGACCCCCAAGATGTCACAGTATGAACTGCATTATACTCTATTATGCTGTACCCCACCTTATTTGGAAGTAATTTAGTATGTAAGAAGTATTGTATTCTTTTCTGCTGTCATTAAATGTTGTAAAATATACAGTACAGAGACTGCTAAGTCGAAGCCGTGGAAAGTAACCATTTATCTGGCAGCTTCACCAGGCGGTGAGGGTTGCCAGACTTCGAAAAGTAAATTCTGGGAAGTCTGCAAGGGCTATGGGGAGAGATGTCGGTCTAGAAAAAGCTAGGAAGGTACAGTTGAAACCAGAAGTTTACATATACTATATAAAAAGACACATATGCATGTTTTTCTCGCTATCTGACATGAAATCAGAATAAACCTTACCTGTTTTAGGTCAATTAGGATTACCAAAATTATTTATATTTGCCAAATAATGAGAGAGATAATTTTTAAGGCATTGTTATTACTTTCTGCAAAGTCAACAGTTTACATACATTTCATTAGTATTAGGTAGCCTTGCCCTTAAACTATATGACTTGGGTCAAATGTTATGGGTAGAGATGGGCGAATCGATTCTAACAAAGTGGACTTCGTTTAGAATTTCAGGAAAACTTCGGTTCTGAACGAAGTCGAAGTTTGGGGTAATTCACGGGAACGAAGCATGCTTTTAATTGATAAAATGGCCGCAAGCACATGGCGTTACATGGGGCAAAGAACTCTGGGAGGAAAAAAGGAACATCCTCAATGACATGTGCAGAGATGAAGCTAATCAGAGACCGGCGGGATTCTGTGACGTCAACGCACTATATAAGTCCGGACGCGACGCTGGCAGTTCACACTCCTCTCTCTTTGCCATGTTTTAGCTGCTGCAACTCCAGTAGCTGAGATCTCACACAAAAGAAATTACTTTTATACAGCGATTTTTTGGGGGTTATCACAGCTTGTCTCAGAGACTGCTCCTCTTCTGTTATAATTTTGATTTTGTTGGGTATTGGAAGTGAAGTCCAGTGTGCATCCAATTCAGCTGCATATACATTTTAATGCTATCTGGTCAGTTCTGGAGCACATTGAATATCCAAGGGTTGTCTAAGCCTGTTTTTGCTGTTGTATTCAGTAAAAGAAACAGCATTTTTACAAACCACATAACAGTTAATTTTTTGCTGTTCATTTCTTTTGCGCAATTTATATCCGAAGGTTAATTAAGCGTGTTTCTGCTTTTGTAATCAGTAAAAGAAATGGTGTTTTTCAACGCCAAAGACGAAATTTTTCTTGTTGATTCCAGTAGCATAATTTATATCCAAAAGTTAATTAAGCATGTTTCTGCTTTTGTAGTCAGTAAAATACACGGCGTTTTAACAAGCCAAATGCGAGTTAATTTTTTGCTGCTTATTTATTTTGTGCAATTTATATGAAAAGGTTAATTAAGTGTGTTTGTGCTATTCTAGTCAGTAAAATAAACAGTGTTTTTCAACACCAAAGACGAAATTTTTCCTGTAGCATAATTTATATCCGAAGGTTAATTAAGCGTGTTTGTGCTTTTGTAGTCATTAAAAGAAACAGTGTTTTTCAACGTCAAAGACGAAATTTTTCCTGTTGATTCCTGTGGCATAATTTATATCTAAGGGTTAATTAAGCATGTTTCTGCTTTTGTAGTCAGTAAAATAAATGGTGTTTTTCAATGCCAAAGATGAAATTTGTCCTGTAGCATTAATTTTATCCAAGGTTAATTAAGCGTGTTTCTGCTTTTGTGGGGCAGTTAAAATACACAGCCTTTTAACACGACACATACAAGTAAATTTTTTGCTGCTCATTTCTTTTGCGCAATTAATATCCAAGGGTTAATTAAGCGTGTTTGTGTCATTGTAGTTAGTAAAATAAACAGTGTTTTTCAACGGCAAAGATGAAATTTTTCCTGTTGATTCCTGTAGCATAATTTATATCCAAAGGTTAATTAAGCGTGTTTCTGCTTTTGTAGTCAGTAAAATTAAAAATGTGTTTTTCAATGCCCAAAGAATTAAAATTTTTCCGTAGCATAATTTATATCCAAAGGTTTTAAATTTAAACCTGTTTTCTGCTTTTGTGGTCAGTAAAATACACAGCCTTTTAACATGACACATACAAGTAAATTTTTTGCTGCTCATTTCTTTTGCGCAATTAATATCCAAGAGTTAATTAAGCGTGTTTGTGTCATTGTAGTTAGTAAAATAAACAGTGTTTTTCAACGCCAAAGATGAAATTTTTCCTGTTGATTCCTGTAGCATAATTTATATCCAAAGGTTAATTAAGCGTGTTTCTGCTTTTGTAGTCAGTAAAATAAACTGTGTTTTTTAAAAGGCAAAAACGAATTTGTCCTATAGCATAATTTATATCAAAAGGTTAATTAAGCGTGTTTCTGCTTTTGTAGTCAGTAAAATACACAGCGTTTTAACAGGACACATACAAGTTAATTTTTTGCTGCTCATTTCTTTTGCGCAATTCATATCCAAGGGTTAATTAAGCGTGTTTGTGCTATTGTAGTCAGCAAAATAAACAGTGTTTTTCAACGCCAAAGATGAAATTTTTCCTGTTGATTCCTGTGGCATAATTTATATCCAAAGGTTAATTAAGCGTGTTTCTGCTTTTGTAGTCGGTAAAATAAACAGTGTTTTTCAAAGCCAAAGATGAAATTTTTCTTGTAGCATAATTTATATCCAAAGGTTAATTAAGCGTGTTTCTGCTTTTGTTGTCAGTAAAATACACAGCGTTTTAACACGACACATACAAGTAAATTTTTTTGCTGCTCATTTCTTTTGCGCAATTAATATCCAAGGGTTAATTAAGCGTGTTTGTGTCATTGTAGTTAGTAAAATAAACAGTGTTTTTCAATGCCAAAGATGAAATTTTTCCTGTTGATTCCTGTAGCATAATTTATATCCAAAGGTTAATTAAGCGTGTTTCTGCTTTTGTAGTCAGTAAAATAAACAATGTTTTTCGGGGCGTGGCCAGGCCAGGGATGTGAGCAGTTGCTTCTCCTGTAAGCTCTGTTGTGATGCTCCTTAAACTCAGCTCAACTAAGCCTTTGAACCTGCAGGCAAGCACATCACTGGGCACTCCTGTTTCCCCACTCACTGTGAGGGTCGTTTTAACCCCTCCTGACCCCTGTTGTACTTTAAACTGGACTTAAACCCTGTGGAAAAAGGGGGAGCCCCCATCCACTAACACAACCATTGCTGACATTCACATGCTGCACACATCCTCCTCATTCGGTTTTCCTTCTGAGAAAACTCACCCATGCGACAGCACAGCGATCAGACAGGAAATTTCCCCATCTGCAGATCATCTCTCCCCCTTGGAGGGGAATTACAAGCCCAGTCCCAGATCAAAAGGGGACTTTAGCACAGCGGGGGATTTCTCCAGAAAGGAGAAAGGGAAGAAAGGTCAGGGGAAATCCACAACTACAAACCTTTACCTTTTTTAACCCACCCGGGGGAAAATCCCTCCCACTATTAATTGTCACACCTAAGAAGCTACAATAGCCCCAGGCTTTAAAAAACCTGTGCCCTTTTAGCCTTTATCTCCCCTAAAGACAGCGGGAGACACCATTTTACAAGCCCCTCCCAAGAAAAAAGGCTCCACACGCATTAACTTGCCTTTTCACACTACCCCTAACAGAATATTCACAGCTCATGCAGAACTCTTGTTTTAAGCTTACACTGATCCAACCGGGGACACAACAGACTTCTTTTTTTTTGACCCGGGGCATTTAACTTTTTCCCAAAAGGTTCTTTTTCTAAATCTGCAAATCCAGGGGGTGAATTTATAAAAAAAAAATACAAAAAACATATCTATGGGCACCTCCCCCAGGGTTACTTCTACATTTTTTTTTAAAGGTCCCGCAACAAAATTTTCTGCTCTCTCCCAATCAGGGAGGTACTTCTAAGAAACCAAAAGAAAAAGCCAACCAAACTTCCGACTTCTTCTCCTCCCCCCGCAATCCAATCCTAAACAAGAAGGGGCCTACTTTTTTCCCCCATCTTCCCCGACCCCCTTTCTTCCAAACAGGCTCAGTAATTTTAACACATGATCTGCCAAAATTCCCGCCTCTACTGTACCCTTGCCCCCAACAACTTTTCTCATCTTTCCGTTCAAACTTGCAATCTGATTTTAAACAGATAGGGGGAGCTAAAACAAGACTTTAATCACTAGTGGCCCGCACTGAACAATTAGAACAAATTCAAATTCCCACAATTCCCTAATTACCTAATTGCATTAGAAAGGAAGTTAAAAAACGGGCCTCAAAGTTTTTGCCTAGGGGGACCGACCGGGCGAATAATGTTAAAATCCGGGGCATCCCAAATCTATCTTCCTGACCTTAAAAAACGCAACCAAAAAATCTATGGCTCTCGTCTTGCCAAACTTCTTCAACTCTAGACCTAACGATCGATAGGATCCACAGGACCCCAAAACCCAAAAACCTACCTAAACAATTCCAGAGACACTAAGCCCGAATACATTTCTACAACTTTAAAGGGAGGAATTTCTAAGGGTTTTAAGAAAGACGGACTCGCTCCCAGACCGTTTCCAACTTTTTCCATTTTCCCAGATTTATCCTCTAAAACCATGTTTAAAAAAGGAAAGAGTTCCAGCCATACACAAGAATCCACGAGAAAAGGGATTTTCATATCGAGGGGGAAATCCCAAAAAAATTAAAATTGTGGGATGGCACCAATTTATATGCCACACTCCAAAAGGCCAGCCTTCCCCTGAAAAATTGGAACCCTTTCTATCCACAGACCTATTCCGTGAGAAATAAACAAATGAAACCCGGGAAAATAATCACACCTCTGTGGTCAATAAGACCACAGATCAAGATGCGGGACTGGGGATTAAAATTTTCATTAGATCCTTTAAAGTTTGCTTTGGGGTTCCTTCTGTGAAATGGAGCTCACTCCAAGCTCCTTCTCAATGATTTTTCTTGAGATAGGAAAATTGATTTGCCCCACTGTTTATTTCCGTTTGACAAAAATTTTTTTCTATGCTTCTCTTTTTTCAACAGTTTAAACATTCAAATTTGGTCTATTTTTTAGAGCTAATTCCTTTTATAATTTTTTATTATTGCCATGCTTAATTTTTCCTTACCTCTTACATACTTTTATAGAAATTCAATGTTAACAATAAAACAGTATGTGATCTATCTTTTCTTTTATTCTCCTTAGGGGTATTAATTTTAGTACTAAAAAGTAAATGGTCCCCAACCCTCCTTTCCAAGAGATCACTTTTATGGAAAAATGTACTCACACCCATGCAGATGTGTATGCTTGCGAAACACCCCTACAAATAAAGATACCTTTAGACTTAAACATAAAAGATTTCCTCATGCGTTCCCACTCTGCTCTGGGATCTGAAGAAAGCTGGTGCCCTCAATTTTTTTATCAGAGATTCTGTTGTTTTTCTCCCATAACAATCTGTTTTGGGACCCCAAAGGGCGACATATAATTCTACAATGCACATTGAATTCTATTTATATAACACTAGTAACTGATATGCCCCCGAACAAGCATCAGGCTTCTTTTTTTCCAGATTCTCACCAAAACCAAAAAGCTCTTAAAGGGAAACCTGGTGTTTTGTGGAATTTTAATATGGTAAAAGTAGAACACAAAGAGATCCAAAGGTTGCTCTAAACACCCCCCAGAATTTAAAAAATGTAATTTTGGAGGAAAATTTACATGACCCTTTTGGCGGTTTCCCACCCAGAAGAAATAGATTTCCACACTACTCTGCAGAAGGAACACTCACTCGAGAATTAATTTTTTCCTTCTAAATAGACAACACTGTTACTTGTCGTTAACCACAAATAGGACATCTCACATGGTCAGATCATCCCTAACCTATCTTACCCAACGATCTTTTTTTTTCCCCCCCTTTTTTCATACCCCAGGGCCCTGAAAAACTTTTTACTTAAACCATGAAAAAACCTCAGAAATAAAAATTTCCCCTTAAAAGAATATTTGACATAAAACCCCTTTTCGACAACTTCAGAAAAAACCCTTTTGTGGTGCGCACTAAAGCGATATAAGGGGGAAATTTTAAACATATCAAACAAAGAAAAGCGTAACGAGAAAAACGCTCACTGAACTTTTAGACAAAAAAACACTTAGACCCCCAAAATTTAAATTTAAAAAATCCTTCCAAAAAAGGGGGAAGAACTGCCTCTCCCAAGGCAATTGAGCACATTGCATCTACAACAATTGGAAAACTCAAAAAAGATTGCGTTGGAATTTCTATTTTACAAGGATAGACCCCCCAGACTCCTAGCCAAAGTACAAAAAAATCCAAGCCAGATCCAAATACCGACTTTTCATTTCCCCAATAAAACAAAAATATAAGATCCACAAAAAAATTTCTAAACCATTTTTCAACATATATAGATCACTATACAACTTATTCAAACAAGAACATTCCGCAGTGCAAAATGAAGATATTGACAAATTCCTTTAAAAAAATATCACTCCCCTCCTTGACCAAAGATCAACTTAATTTCCCCAATCACCCATATCGCCCCCCCAGAAAAAGGAAAGGGCTATCAAACAAATTAAAAAAGCAAAAAAATCTCCTGCCAGATGGCCAACAATGAAATTTTTAAAAACTCTTTTTCGCCCACTTATCCCCCCATCTTCCGTCTTTTTAATACCATCACAACCAAAAACACACACCGCAGAGAACTTTGTGCAAACCCCTCACATCCCCCAAGCCTGGGGGAAAACAACAGACCTATTACAAAAAACCAGACCAATTTCATACCAACGATACAAAATATCCTTTTAAAAACCAGAAACAGACTCAAAAGATATCCCCATCCCTGATCAGCAAGGACCAGGTGGGGTTCACAATGGCAACAGAGAAGTGGTTTACGGCGAGTTTTGGATGTCTTGCAAAATCAAAATTCACAAAACTACCCCTTGCTCTTCTTCACTAGACAGAGAAACATTTACAGATAAATTGGGGTTATAAGAAAGGGTTTTATTAAAAATTTGGGTTTTGTTGACCAATATTAATTCCATAATTCATTAATTCTCTCCCCCCGCCAGGGGCTACCGTCCGGGTTTCTTTCAGAAAAGTTTTCCCCATTTCCAATGGAAAAAAGACAAGGGTGCCCCCTGTCACCCTTATCATGATTGTGCGCTGAGCCTTAGCAGAACACATTCGGAAAACCTCTCTAATTAAAGGGGTTTTTCCATAAAAAAAAATCCCATACGGTGAGCCTATACAGATAATTTTAATCATTGCCAACAGCCTGATAAATCCTTCCTGCATTACTGGCCCTATTGGAAGTTTGCTCAATTTCATAACAAAATTAAACATAAAAAAAATCTAACTCTCCCATAAATTTGTCATTTTTCCTTAAAATCTCAACTACCCCAAAATTAATTTTATTTGGAAAACCCTTTGTCCCCTACTAGGAAACAAAATATACCCAAACATTAAAACCACCTAGAAAAGAATCTGGGTATATTATGCTTCATTATCAGAAGAAAATTTAAAAGCTTAAAACCCAATTCCCCTTTCCTGCTAGCTCGCATTTAATTAACAAGATGCACTTTTCTCCCCAGAAACTTTTTATTCTCAAGATCCTTACCTTTTTATTTCCCACCCTATTTTCACAAACTTCAAATCAAATGTTGAAATTTATTTTGGCCCAAAAAGCCTAATTTTAAAAAACAATACCCGTATCAAAAAGTACTGGTGGCCTCTCTGCCCAAACCTCCTGCAATACAATATTTTCTTTTTTACTAGAACCCATACTCTTTTATGGAAATTTTCCAAACTCCCATTTGGGCCGATAGAGAATTCTACAAATTTCCCAGGGGATTCTTTTAAGGGTCATTTTATTGCCATGCAAATTGGGAGAAGTCCCACAAATTTTTAAATTTTTTACTCTTTCTCAGCGCATCAGTTTTGGCAAAAATTCATTGCTCAGAAGCAAAACCCAAAGTATATATAGACAAATTAGCTCCCTCTTTCATTTATTCAAAATGCAATTCCAGAATCTCTAACAACACTGGATAGACATGGGTTTGGGGGGCAGGGGGACCCATCACCAAGGGCACTTCAAGTCCTTTGACGATCAATGCAACAATATACTTCCCCCAAACCAATTTTTTTATCTATTTAAAAAATCAGACATATATACAAACATGGCAAGGCCAATAAACCCCCAAAACACTTTCCCTTTTCCATAATTTCCTCCCGGAAAAAAACAAAAACAATACAAAGGTTTATCGCAGCAAAACCAAACCTTTACAAAACAATCTCTCACAAAACCAATTACGCCCTAAATGGGAAACCGAGTTGGCCCATCCCATACAACATAAACTGGCTTAAGCAGCTAACAGTTTTCCAAATTTTAAAATGTTCCAAACATATTGAATTGTCAAGAAAAATTCATCTTCGCTGGTACCCAACCCCAAACCCGCATAGCACATATCTCCCTGATACTCAACTGTGTTGGGAGACAGTGCGGTCTAAAGGCTCCTTTTTTACACATTTGGGGGGAAAAAGTCCACTAACCAACCACTAAGGGAAAAAACAAAAAAACTTGCTACTTAACTCTTCAAAAGGAAAAATTTAAACCCCACACCAGACCTACTTTCAAAATCTCACTTTTCATGACAACAAATCCATTCCGTCAGTTCTATCTCAGCTTTAATAGCTACAAGAATTACGATGCTTCACATTGGAAAAAAACCCCCCATCTATTGCAGAATTAAAACAACAAATAAAAATTTTTAAAAACAGCTTTAGACTATTTAGTAAACCCCCCCTGCCAAACTGAATTTTAAAGAATAATTGGCCTTTTGGACCCCCATCTATTTTTCTATAAGTAACGAAAACACAACACTTTTTATATTGAATGAAGAAATTTAAATACGATTAATCCATATAGTTAGTAATTGAAAATTTTCTGATAATAAAATTACAGTTTTAACTATTTTTTTATTAACGAATCTGACTGCAGGACCATCAGGGGCACACACACAGACAATGGGCCCTGACTCTGATCCCACCCCTTCCCTGCCTTTTGGGAACCCGACTCCCTTTAAAAGGCCGGGGCCCAACCAGAAGACTGATAACTGCACTGTTTTTAAGTTGACACAGACAGACAAACAACACCAAACAAAAGAGTATCAGGCGGTCCACAGTCACAACGTTCGGGCAAAGAGGTACAGAGGCTAAGACAAGAGGTAACCGGGGGGAGTCCAAAGTCGGGAACAGACGGCAACGGGGACAAACCGAACAGAGGGGGGAAAACCGGGGCCAAACCAAAGGTCGGGAGAGCCGAACAAAGAAGCAAATACGGCCCAACTACGGGAAAAAACCTATAGCAGGGGAAAATAGAAGGAAATGGTGGCTAAAATAGGAAGGGGGGAAAAGAGCAGGGTGTGGGAACGGACTGTCAATCACGAAGGAGATTAAACCCCGAGATGCTGGAAAGATCCTGGCCCCGGGCGTTGGGCCAAAAATTTAATTAGAGTCCCGAAGGAAGACAGTGTTCACACAGAAAAAAATAGGCCCCAGTTATGGCGCAGCGGGCCCCTTCGCCGACGACCAGAAAACCAGAAAAAACACGAACTGACAGTACCCCCCCCTTCTATGAAGGGGCCACCGGCCCTCCTTAGGTCCCCCCCGGTTTGGAGGGTTAGCTTGGTGGAACTTTTTCCCCAAAATCTGGGGCTCAATCCTACTGCAACCCCCCCCGCCCCCTCTGGACCATACCCTTTCCCGTGAACTAGGGAAATTGGAGAGCGTTTCTGGACTCTGCGGGAGTCCCAAATTAAAACGCCTTTCGTATTCTAACTCCCGTTGTATAACCACAGGGCGAGGAGGGTGACGACCGATCACAGCAGGAATGTACCTTTTAAGTAAGGACTTGTGAAACACAGGATGAATGCGGAGGGAACTCAGAAGGCGTAATCTAAAAGATACCGGATTAACAATTTCAGGGGATAACAAAGGGACCAATAAACCGAGGCGCGAACTTAGTAGACGGACCCGAAGGGGGAGATTTTTGTCGAGAGCCACACCTTGTCACCGACAGCATATTCAGTCCGGGTCGACGTTTTCTATTAGCATATTTAATTTGTTGTTGTTGGCCTTTTTCTAGAGTCTCGCGACTCCAGCCCAGACTGTGCACAGTCGCTTGAGGGCGGTTTTATGGAAAGAACTTAGATTCCAACCTTTTCGGCGGAGTATCTGGGACATAAGGCCCGCCATCCCCGGGAATTGCGTGGTTTAACTCGTCCAGAGGGTCCGAGACCGACAGATCGGTACCATACTGAACCGCGGGTGAGAAGGTTTTGAGTAGGCCTGCTATAATGTCAGGGACCAGTCAGGGACACACACACACAGACAAGTGGCCTGA
The DNA here is from genome assembly GCA_025379985.1 of Phyllomedusa bahiana. NCBI lineage: Eukaryota > Metazoa > Chordata > Amphibia > Anura > Hylidae > Phyllomedusa > Phyllomedusa bahiana. The sequence goes on along the minus strand of JAODAL010021392.1, from coordinate 10,197 downwards.
CTCTGATCCCAGCCTGTCCCTGCCTTTTGGGGAACCCGACTCCTTAACAGGCCGGCCCCAACCAGAAGACTGATAACTGCACTGTTATAAGTGTGACACAGACAGGACAAACAGACACCAAACAAGAGAGTAGTCAGGCGGTCCACAGTCAGCAACAGTTCGGGCAACGAGTACAGAGGCGTAAGACAAAGAGGGTAACCGGGGGCAGTCCAAATCGCAACAGCACGGCAACGTGGTACAGAGACGCGAGACAGAGGGGAAACCGGGGTCCAAAGCCAAAGGTCAGGGAGAGCAAAAGAAAAAAAGAAGCAAATACGGCGAAAATACAGGGAAAAAACCTATAGCAGGGAAAGATAGGGAAAGGGAAATGGTGGCTATAAATAAGGAAGGGGAGGAAAGAGAGCAGAGGTGATAGGAAGCAGGATCTGTCAATCACTGAGAGTGAATTAACCCAGAGAGTGCTGGAAAGATCCTGGCCACGGGCGTTGGCCCGAATTCACTAAGAGTCCCAGAAGGAAGACAGTGTTCACACAAGAAAAAGTAAGGCCGCAGTTATGGGCGCATCGGCCTTCGCCGACGACCAGAGCCAGAAAGACACGAACTGACACTGACATTACTAAAAATAATGACATTGCTAAATTTTTGCTTTTGATGTTTTTACGACATGGCATCTGGTTGCTGTTCTTTTTCTTTTCTTTTGCTTCAGAAAAAGTTATATTATGTTATGTACCATTCTTGATATGTAATAAAAAAAATTTGCTGAAAAAATTAAAAAAATTAAAAAAAAATAAACAATGTTTTTCAACACAGATATCTTCATTAAACAGAGTCTGTAAATTTTTGAACAAACAGTATGTCAGACAGAGAGGTGGAAGCTCTTCAAATGCGAGTGGCAGTGGCACAAACATTCCTGGGCAGGCCCAGGTCACAGCACAGTAAGGGGACGTCGCAGCAGGGGTCACTCGGTGAGGCCAGAACTGCCGGTGTCATGTAGCGGCCATGTGTTGATCAGCAACCCAAGGGTTCTTTATTGGTTGAGTAGGTCATCAACTTCCTCCCAGATAACATCTGACAACCCTAGCCAACAGTCGGTGGGTTCGCCAGATACAACTCTTAGATGGCATGGCCCGGGAACAGGTCAGCGGACCTCACCTGTCCTCAACCCGCCTCTGTCCCATTCAGGTCCCTCACCCCATTCTGGGGTCAGAGCCACTAAACTGCGAGGACAGTAAAAAGCTACTTGGCAACGAAGAGGTGGGGCAGACATCCCCTGCTTCTTGCAGTATTGATGTGGAGAGTGGCATGGGACGTTTTTTGGCGAGCGGTCAGCCTCTGCATACCAAGACTGTTGAGGACAGCAGTGACGATCAAAAACTCATGAAGTATAAACGTGGTGGTTTGAATCCAGTTTCTGTGTTACAACAGTTTGTTCACATGCAGCGTATGGAACTTGATCTGAAGGAGACCATAACTACAGGCAATGTTTTAGGTGCTTATTCTGGATTCTGTGCCATTGTTGATTGAATTCGGTACAAAACTGGAATGGGACAGAACAAAAAGAAGCAAAAGCAAATGCTGCAAAACTGGCTTTGGATGAACTTCTTCAGTATGAAGAATGCGAATCGTATGTCCAACTGACAGAACCTAAAAACACAAGTCCTTCTGGAGGCCCTCCCCTGTTACCGGTGGAACAAATTACATCCACACAGATTTCAAGTGGTTTAAGAAAGCAAGTTGATAAACGTTCATTTGTTCATGAACAGATAACACAGGTGAAAAAGGAAAAGTTTGCTGAACTATTATCTAGGTGTCCAGATTTTAAAAGCTGTGGAAATTCTTTAGCTGCATTTGTAATGGAAAAGGCTCCTCACACAACCATCTCCAAGACTATAAAATATACAATAATAATAATAATAATAATAATAATAATAATAATAATAATAATAATAATCTTTAGAGCCTATAGAGAAAGTGGTTCCTTGAGCCTCATCTGTCATATCCGTGTACTGTACCTCTTGCCTTCGTTCCTTGACCACAAACCATTGCCGCCTGTCTTGACCTTGCTGCCTGTCCCCGACTCTGAGTTTGCCTTACTATTTAGTACCATGCTACACCTCGGCTGCCACCGCAAGCAAGTCACGTCAGGGGTAGCGACCTGGTAAAGTCCCGCCGCAGCAAGTCCATCCCGCTTTGCGGCGGGCTCTGGTGAAAACCGGGACCTACTTAGACCCCGCTCCCTGGCGTGGCTATTGTCATCGCTTGCGGTGGTCCAGTGATCCACTACCGCAGTCCATGACAACATGAAGCAGTGGAATGACGTTATTCATCCCATAGTCCTGGCGACTGACAAATAACATGTCTGCATGAAAGGGCCTGAGCAAACAGCAGATGTCACGCATGAGCTGCCACTGGCCGACATTAAAATTACACAGTGGTGAACTCCTGTCCGCTTGGGTCATTAATAAACCATTAATAGCCTTTATCTGTTCATAGAGTCGTTCCAACATATTTCAGCTGGAATTCCACCGTTTGGAAATGTCACATATCAGCCTATGTTGGGGGAGGCCGGTCTGCCGCTGCAGTTTAAGGAAGGTGTGCTTGGCAGTGTAAGAACGGCTGAAGTGCATGCAAAGTTTCCTGGCCCTTTTTAGAATGTCTTGGAGATGGGTGTAAGACTTGGACAACCAGACTGAGCATTTCGGCCCGTGTGTGACTTCGTTCGCCCAGGGAAATACTCCTGTGCACTTGGATCATCAAAACTCATTAATGGCCTTTTTCTGTTCATCAATTTCCCCCTGTTCATAAATTTCTCCCTGTTAATATATTTATTCCTGTTCATTAATTTCCCCCTGTTCAATAATTTCCCCCTGTTAATATATTTATTCCTGTTCATCAATTTCTCCCTGTTAACATATTTATCCCTGTTCATCAATTTCCCCCTGTTAATATATTTATTCCTGTTCATCAATTTCCCCCTGTTCAATAATTTCCCCCTGTTAATATATTTATTCCTGTTCATCAATTTCCCCCTGTTCAATAATTTCCCCATGTTAATATATTTATTCCTGTTCATCAATTTCCCCCTGTTCATCAGTTCCTGTCTGCCCGTGTACCCGACCTTTCTGCTACGTTACCTGACCTTGAATCTCCACCGCCTGCCTTGACCTTTTGGCCTGACCTTTAACTACGAGATTCGTCTTAAGATTCGGTACCCTGCTGCGCCACAGCTGCCACCGCAAGCTAGTCGCGCCAGGGGTAGCGACCTGGTAGGACTCCCGCCACAGAAGGTCCATCCTGCCTTGCGGCGGGCTCTGGTGAAAACCGGGACCTACTTAGACCCCGCTCCCTGGCGTGGGCACTACCACCGCTTGCGGTGGTCCAGAGGAGCCACTAGCCGTGTCTAGTGTTGAGCGATTTTTATCGACAAAGTTGAAATCGGCAAGGTTTTTATGGTGATCGAAATTTCCAGATCATGCGATAATTAAGGTTAAAATCTGAGCATCATCTATTAAGATCGCGCCTTTTTCGGCGCTTCCTGTAATTTTGGCGGCCAGCAAATCAGATTACAGAATAGAGCAGGGTGAGATGTGTGTTCGACGTCATGACTGGGATGTGTATGGTTGCGATTGGCTGGAAAAATCACATGACCTCGTTTTACATAGAACAGCGTTTCCTGTTTCAGCCTCAGTGTCTCTCAGCGTCTCATAGGGATAGGACCTGCTCTCTGCCTGTGGCCAAACAGCTCAGCGAAATTAGTCTATTTCTGCACAGAGAAACCTCTACTATTAGCTGTGATCCTTCCAATTTAGTTAGATTAGAGATTTGAAGATTTTATGTAGTTAGCTAGAGAATTTTAAAGCAGCATCTACCACTGTAAATTCACAGCGGGGGGGGCAGGGGGGAGGCCCCGGGCGAACACAGACAAGCTCTATCTATAAAGAACACTGGATAAAGTTCACCAAGACTTAGTGTAGACATTGTAGTGGAATATCTTTATTATTAACAGTTTGCTATTGAAATATTTCCTGGATATTGGGCAGCCTGAACTTATATTGGATACACATCATTTCTAGTAACTGCAGGTCTCTTTGTTAGGTGCAAAACTCCACTTTTATTATCAGTATACATTTCAGATATGTGTTCATTTTAATTTTACCCATTACACCTTTGACTGTTGATATATCCACCTTGCAGTTAAATTACAATACAGCAATCTTGTAGTCAGCACAGGTTGTTTGTTGCCAAAAATACCGTGTATCATACGAAAACATAACAGTTACGTGTTTTTTTGACTTTTGCGCACCCAGCATTGTTCATTGACGCAGCATCCACGTAAATCTTAAAACAGCAATTCTATATTCACCACAGGTGAATTGAAAGGTGCAAAAAATACCGTTTATTATACCAAAACATAACAGTTACGTGTTTTTTGACTTTTGCACACCCAGGTTTGTTCATTGATGCAGCATCCACGTAAATCTTAAAACAGCAATTCTATATTCACCACAGGTGAATTGAAAGGTGCAAATAATACCGGTATTATACGAAAACATAACAGATACGTGTTTTTTGACTTTTGCCCAGTCCAGCTTTGTTCATTGACGCAGCATCCACGTAAATCTTAAAACAGCAATTCTATATTCACCACAGGTGAATTGAAAGGTGCAAAAAATACCGTGTATTATACGAAAACATAACAGATACGTGTTTTTTGACTTTTGCGCACCCAGCTTTGTTCATTGACGCAGCATCCATGTAAATCTTAAAACAGCAATTCTATATTCACCACAGGTGAATTGAAAGGTGAAAATAATACCGTGTATTATACTAAAACATAACAGATACGTGTTTTTTGACTTTTGCGCACCCAGCTTTGTTCATTGACGCAGCTTCCACGTAAATCTTAAAACAGCAATTCTATAGTCACCACAGGTGAATTGAAAGGTGCAAAAAATACCGTGTATTATACGAAAACATAACAGATACGTGTTTTTTGACTTTTGCGTGAATTTTGGTGAATTGAAAGGTTCTGTGACTTTTATAACCTAAGTGTGTTGCCTAAGATGTAGCACGTATCCATTTGACTGTTGTGGATGTTAATTTCAGCTTCTCCAGCCTTGTTTGGGTGTAATAATGAAGATGTTGTTGCTCTCCCATAGACTTTAATGGTAATCGCTCATAATCGATGCTCACTATCGAAAAACCTTATCGATAGCGGCCGACTATCGACTATCGCTCGATCTCGATAGCCAACGCAATCGCTCAACACTACCCGTGTCGTTACAATGGCAGAAGTGAATGCCAAGTTTCCTGGCAAGTTCTTTGAATGCAGAGTCCACCACTTGAAAAAGGAGGGAATGCAGTACCACCAACTTGGACAGGAGCACGGTCAGCTTCTGCACTTAGGGATGGCCAGACGCATACTGCTATCTCTTGGCAATCGTCTCGGTGAACGACTGCTGGCACCATGAGTGCACCGGTAGATGATGTAATAGACAGGGAGTTGTCTTCAGCAGAGGTGGTGAAGCCTTGATTGCCTGAAATGGGAAGCGTGCCACTGTGTGCTGCTGCTGTTGGGACAGGATGGACCACCACATCTGAAACACGTATGGTGACACTGCATGATGTTGATGCAGGGCCGTGGTGCCAAAATTAGGTCCCTGGTCACGCTTTACTTTCTGCCGACAGATTTCATATATAGTTATGTTCAACCCTCCTCTGGTGTCTCGTCAAAAACTGGTACACCACCGAGTAGGTGATTTTACCACCAAAGCTTCGCACTGACTGACTGTTACCACCGCTGACCTGGTGAGCCCCTGTGCCGCTACTTTCTGGGACCTGCAAAGTGGGTGGTCTAAAACATTGGCCGTTTGGCTCCCAACCTCGCACTGCTGCCACCCTGCTGACTCCTGGCCACACTACCGACTTACGGGCTGCGCCACTGCCTGACACACAAGCTGCCACTCTCTTCTCCCAATGATAATGATGAACGCTTGTACACTGTTGGTCTGGGTCAGCTGATAGCATCACATGGCTTTCAAAACCACCAGTATGCTGATGACACCCAACTTTACATCTCTGGCCAAGACATTAACTCTACTGTCCAAAATCCCAGATTGTCTGTCATCCAAATCCTCCTTCTCCTCCCATCTCCTAAAACTTAATGTAGAGAAAACGGAATTCTTCCAGGGCCAGGACAATGGGTAGTCAAGGGTAGGCGACTGCGTAGGGAGCCACTTCATCCCAGGGAGAAAAGGGGGCACAAGGAGGCATGGAGTGGGCTGAATTTTCCGTGTCATACTAAAACACAGCATTGTATGAAGACCATACCAAGCTCCCTCTGCATATTTAAGCATGGCACAATGTTCTACAGCACCTTACAGGCTCTCTGCAGCCAGGAAATAGCTTTTTTTTAACGAGATTCGTCCCGAAATAATTTGGGACGAAAAGGATTTTGTCAGAAAATTCTGCGAAGTCGGCGGATCGAATTTTTGAGAAATTTGCCCATCTCTAGTTATGGCTATCCTTCCACAAGCTCCATACAATAGTTAATAGCATTTTTGGCCCATTCCTCCTGACAGAATTGGTGTAACTGAGCCATGATTGTAGGTTGCCTTGCTCGCACATGCCAAAACATTCACTTGGTTATACTTAAGCCACTTTGTAACCAGTTTGGCAGTATGCTTCGGGTCATTTTCCATTTGGAAGAACCATTGCTGCCCAAACTTTAACTTCCTGGCTGATGTCTTGAGATGTTGCTTCAGTATTGTCACATAATCTTCTTTCTTCATGATGCCATCAATAAATGGCATCATGAGGAAAGATCATGATGCCATCTAGATCAGTATTGTGAAGTACCCCAGTCCCTCCTGCAGCAAACCAACCCCACAACATGATGCTGCCACCCCAGCATTTCACAGTGGGGATAGTGTTCTTAAGCTTCCAAGCTTCTCCCATTCTCTTCCAAACGTAACGATTATCAATATGGCCAAACAGTTCAATTTTAGTTTCGTCAGACCACAGGTCTGTAGGTCTTTGTTCCTGTGTGCATTTACAAACATTAATCTGGCTTTTATATATTTCTTTTGGAGTAATGGCTTCTTTCTAGCAGAGTAGCCTTTCAGCCCATGTTGATAAAGTACTCGTTACACTGTTGATATTGACACAATCCTACCAGCTTCCACCAGCATCTTCCAAGGTCTTTTGCTTTTGTTCTTGGGTTGATATGCACATGTCAGACCAAAGTATGTTCATCTCTGAGACACAGAACCCATCTCCTTCCTGAGCAGTATGATGGGTAGACATTTCCATCTTTTTTGTACATTTGTATAAATGTTTCTACAGATGAATGAGGCACCTTCAGGTATCTGTAAATTAAACCCAAGGATTATCCAGACTTGTGTATGTCCACAGTTTTCTTCCTGATATATTGGTTGATTTCTTTAGACTTTTCCATGACGTTACATACAGAAGCAGTGTGTTTCTGGTGTGCTTTTAAAATACATCCACAGATGTGTCTCTAATTAACTCAGATGCTGCCAATAAACCTATCAGAAACTTCCAAAGACATGACATCATCATATGGGCTGTCCCAAATTGTTTAAAGGCATAGTAATCCTAGTGTATGTAAACTTTTACTTTGCAGAAAGTAAAAAAAAATGGCTTAAAAAATTCTCTCTCTCATTATTCTGGCATTTGGCAAATATAAATTGACCTGAAATGGGTAAGGTTCATTCTGATTTCATCTCAGATAGTGAGAAAACATGCTGTGCATTATGGTCTTTTTTCTAGTGGTTTAAATTTGGTTTTTAACTGTATGATTGGGTGAGGGGTCCCCCTTTTATATCCTGTATGTAAAGAAATTTAAAAGTAGATTGTTGTGGACTCATTAGTCAATGCAATAAAGAACAAAACAAATCTGTAATTTTTATCTACGTTGTTAGTAACTATTAAGAACAAAATACCTTAATGCATAATTAAAGACTCCCTTGAGGCCAGAATGTAATAGAAGTACATCCATCTATGTGAAAATGTATTTCCATTTTCCATCTTGGAAAATTATCAAGCTCGAAAGTTTCCTTTTTGACCACTAGTGAACAGTTAAAACCACAAATTCTCATTTGTATTTAGATCAGGGTTTTGACCCTTTAAGGTCCCTATCAAATCACATTCCAGGCCTACTTTGCAAAAATTCAAGTGGGGGTCTCAATGTATTCTGCAGCAGAGACATAGGCAATAATAGGTCAAATTCAGAATCTTTTGGACTATCTTTGTGTAAGGGTTCGGTGGATTCGCTGGACCACCGCAAGCGATGATAGTTAAGCCACGCCAGGGAGCGGAGTTAAAAGCCCCCTTTTTTCACCAAGCCCGCCGCAAAGCGGGATGGGCTTGTGCGGCGTGAGGCTTTAGGTCGCTACCCCCGACGTGATTGCTTGCGGTGGCGGCCCCGGGGGACAGCGTTACGAACGTAATCAAGAGGCGTAGTCAGGGACAGGCAGAAGGTCAGGGCAGGCGGCAGAGGTTCGTGGTCAGAGACGGGCAGAAGGTCAGGGCAGGCGGCAAACAGGCAAGGTCAGGAAACGTAGTGGAACGGACTGGTATACGGGTAATCGAACGGACTCCAACACTCTCTAAAGACACTGAACGCACACCAACATTCTGGCAGAGAGTGCTGGGGGCGTATTCCTTATATAGGACCAGCGGCCGGCAATTGACTAAATTACCGGCACACTGGCCCTTTAAATCCAGACCAGCCGTCGTGCGCGCGCCCTAAGCAGCAGGTACGCGCGCGGTGGCCGGGACAGGCAGGAGCAGCGTACACAGGAGCGTGGACGGGTAAGTGACCCAGCGCCGGACTTCGGGTAGCAGGGGGATGGTCGCGGGTAGCCACGACACCCGCGCCGGACCCCCTGCGGCCATATAACATTTCTATATGCTTCATAAACAGGATCTAGGATCTACACAGTTGAGTCACACTATTATGACCGCTTCCTATTTTTGACATAAGCAGCTCATAGCTCATAAAGGATGTCAAATGTTGTGAGCTGGATTAGTAGGCATATAAGGTGTGGTTTCTACACACATCTATCAAGAACGAAAGTAATGATTTATTACAGTTGCAAAAAGGCATGATTATTGAATTTTGATATTTGTGAAATTGCACAGTTTGTAAATTGTTTGAGTAATGCTGTGGTCAGAGGCATAACTACAAGCTCTTGGGCGCTGGTGTAAAAAGGGAAATGGGGACACCCGGTTACCATGTATTATTTTCAATACTGATGTCTTCGTATATGGCAGAAGGGCTTTTGGGCCGCCTCACGTTGCAGGGCCCAGTTGTGACTGCTATCTCTGCACCCCTTAAAGCTACGCCTATGGCTGTGGTGCTATTGTATCATGAGTAGACAAATTACACCATTGTGAATAAACTACATGTACACTGTGGAGCACCACATGCTATTGATGTGAGGTGAATGTCAGCTACAGAGATGTGCAAGGGCAGATTGACACACTGCAGTGCAGCAGCTTACTGTCAAAATAAACCATTGGTCTACCAGATGTGTGTCTAAAACAATAGTTTAGCAAACTATACTGATATGGAGCTCCAAACCATAGGGATGCTGACTAGTGTTGATGGAATTATTCTAGAAAAGTTAAGTTCTAGTAGAACTTCTCGAATTTTTAGAACTCGAACTGAATCGAACACTTTACTGTTTGTTCAAGTAAAGTTCTAGTTTGACACGCCATTTTAAGTTTCATTTTCTGCGGCTTTCTGAACTTTTGGCAGCCATCCAATAACCTTTCTGCAATTTTGGCAGCCATCCAATCAGTGCAGAGCACAGAGAAGTGTCAAAAACGTCATCGCTGAGGTGTAGGGCTCTTATTGGCTGCTAAAATCACATGACCATGTTATATATATTTCACTGTATTGCCTAGTGAACGTCATTTTCAGCTCACTCTCTGTACTGTACAGTCTGCTCTTAGTTAGTTAAATAGCATATTCCTCTCCATAAACCTCAATAGTTAGGGAGTTTGGTATTTCTGGCGCATCTTTCCCACACCCAGAAGCTGTTATTTGGCGACATTTGCAGGCTCACATAACGCCTAACTCTCATATATATGGATATATATTATACAGTGTGCTTGGATTGTAAAATCATACTCATGCCCCTAGTTTTGTTTTTTAATTTGAGGGTTCAT
>JAODAL010021391.1:0-67192 GCA_025379985.1 Phyllomedusa bahiana | reverse complement strand
CCTTCCCTCTATCAATACCCATATTCCAGAGCTCGTTTTCCCTTTTTTATATAAACCCTATAAAAAGTTTCAGCTCCTCTCCTCTATCATAAACCTATATATAAAAACTCAGCCCCTTTCCCCCTCTATCATAACCTAAAATCACAGAGCTCACTTCTCCCTCTAGATATCACCCTATAGATCACAGAGCTCAGCTCCTCTCCTCTATGATATAACCCAATATATCACCGAGCTCAGTTCCTCTCCCTCTATCATATAACCCTATATATCACAGAGCTCAGCTTTTCTCCTCTATCATATAACCCTATATATCACAGAGCTCAGTTCCTCTCCTTCTATCATATAACCCTATATATCACAGAGCTCAGCTTCTCTATCATATAACCCTATATAACACAGAGCTCAGCTTGTCTCCTCTATCACATAACCCTAGATATCACAGAACTCAGCTCTTCTCCTCTATCATATAACCCTATATATCACAAAGCTCAGCTTCTCTGCTCTATCATATAACCCTATATATCACATGGCTCAGTTCCTCTCCCTCTATCATATAACCCTATATATCACAGAGCTCAGCTCCTCTCCTCTATCATATAACCCTATAATCACAGAGCTCAGCTCCTCTTATCATGTAACCCTATAATATCACAGAGCTCAGTTCCTCTCCTCTATCATATAATCCTATATATCACAGAGATCAGCTCCTCTCCTCTATCATATAACCCTATATATCACAGAGCTCAGCTCCTCTATCATGTAAACCCCATAATATCACAGAGCTCAGCTTCTCTCCTCTAATCATATAACCCTATATATCACAGAGCTCAGCTCCTCTCTCTATCATAAAACCCCAAATATATCCCCAGAGCTCAGCTCCTCTCCTCTATCATATAACCCTATATATCACAGAGCTCAAATACTGATGTAAAACATGTGTTTAAAAATGTGATGTGAACCTACCCTAATAGAGTGTTTTTCAGTACAGAGAGCCACTAATACAATTCCGATACTTGTACCTTTCACCCGCAATGAAATTGTTAGATGTGTTGCAGAAGTTTTTGAGACTGAAAATTAGTTCCATTAATGTGATTGGGCTTATTCTGACTGGAAGCGCATATACTTTTGCAAGCCCCATTAATATGACTTGGACAAACCAAGAACGTGCTGTCTGCCGAAATGTGCATCCGTTCTAGTTGGTGGATTTCAGCATTTTCATCATTATCCTCTTGACACTCGTCTACTTGCCGGTTTTTACTTATTTATGAGCACTGTTGTGTCTAAATTCACATTATTCTCATGCATTTGACTTATATTAGAGCACAGGTCTCGATTCTACTTACAGGCAGTCCTCGCTTATGAACAAGGGTCTGTAGATTTGTTCTTAACTCAAATTTGTCCTTAAAGGGGTTGTCTCACTACAGGGATCGCTGCTTTTTATGTTAAAGATCTTGCAAAAACAAGTCACCTTGTAATATGTGTCCATTAACAGTGTCCTACCTATTCCTATATATCCCCTCTTGTATGGGCTGCATCAGCTCCTCAGGTCTCTATAGCGACAGACCTGTTCTATCTCTCATGATAGGCTGCCAGCAATGGTTGCTATAGCTACAGACCTGGATTCTACTGCAGCCTAGTAGAAACCAGTAAACACTCCCCTGAATTCAAAGTGAAACCAAGAAAACAGGACTGAGGTGAGATGAATCAATGTAGTGAAACAACCCTTTTACGTTTTATTGTAATTTTTTAGTGTAACTTTTTTTTCTAGTTTTGGCTAGTGAGTTAAAGGGGTTGTCTCGCCACGCTGTCTCAGAGCCAGAAACAGATTCAGATTCATGCATGCTGTCTGGTCCTGGTAAGGCTGTGGCTGCTTCTAGCAGTGTTTAGGTCAGCATTCACAGCTCTTCTTACATTACTGACATGAGAGCAGGAGATGTTATCTCTAAGTGCAGAGCTCAAAGTAAACAAAGAAAGGAGACTAATTACTTGTGTGCGATAACACACTCTGCTCATAAGCTGCTGACAGCAGACCTGTCTTCATTCCTGCTATTAAATAAAACAGAGCAGAGAGAGAAGGGGAGTGCAGGATGTTAAAGGGGTTTTGCCACGAAGTAAAATTGACGTGGGAAGTTTGCAAATGAAATAAAAAACATTTTCATCATTCATCATTATTAAAAATTCTGCACCGTTTTTGTTTTAGCTGCTCCTTTAGTGATCCATTGTTTACAGCTCATCTCCAGGGGATACGACCAGGGCTGAGAGCTCCTCACTCCTGGTCGCACATGCTCAGACATCACCTCTCCTCTCAGGCAGCTACTGAGTGTTCAAACCCCAGGTGCCGTCATTCTACTCCCGTCCTCTGTACTCCTTAGTAATAAGTCTAACAGTGCAAATAAATAAAAAAGAAACCTCAATCAGGTCTGTGCATTGACAAAGAAAAATAAAATCCACAGGTTTGGATCCTTCAAGGATTTGAACCTAGGACCTTGTGCCTGGAGGCAAAAGCTTTACCTCTCAGCTACTCACAATGACCGACAGTGTAACATAAGCACATCCTATAAAAGTCCCCGTCTGTAACTAGGAGATCATTGCAACACGGAGTGTCGAGACTCAGGGACTAGCTGCATTTACTTTGGACTATTCTATGTCTGAGCCACACACTGATCCATTTGTCCTTTTAAGTACGGAATATATTTTTAGCCTTTTTAATCACGTATTTGTCTATTGTCTGTAATCTCGCTTTTGCTATATTTTTATTTGTAATTTTGCTGTTTATTTTTTCAATAAATCCTATTAGCATTTATTACATATATTTTCCCTGCATGGTTCTGGTTTGGGTATGCAATTGTGTTCCTATTTAGAGGAATCTAATACGAATTGTGGCAGAGCGACCTCAGGCAGTCGCTGGGTTCTGCCACTAGGTGGCGTACAGCAGGAGACCTGCTGCAGACGTGCCACCGAAAACCTGGTTTCGGTGGGGGAAGGCAACCATTTAGCATCAGTAACCATAGGTTACTGACACATGTAGTTAGTATGGCTGCTATGCCGCTAGTGATGGGTTGCCTTTCCCGGGACGGTCATAGCGTTGGGTGGGAGGCCGTCCCCACATTCCAGGCCAAGTTTTGGGCCAGTCCCTGGATGGCTATAAGAGGCCTTCGACTACAGGTGATCATGGGGTGTGGTTGCTATCTGGTAGTTTGGAGCAGCAGAGCTGAGGAGAGGCTCTGGCCCCCAAGAGTCTTGAGGGAAGCCTGTAGAGTGTACTGGACTGGAAGTACATGTTTTGGTGGTGCTGGATGTTAGATCCAAACCACGGTAGAGAGGGTCTCTCTAGAGGTATAGTTAGTGGCCAGATGGCCGAGGATTTATTTTTATGGTTTTGTTTATGTGACTACTGTACCTGTATCCTGTGCTATGTAAAATAAAGCTGGCTAAGGCCAGATTCAAACGGAAAACTGTGTCTGAGCGCCATTCCGCTTACGAAATCGGCGATCCAGGAGCTGAGAAACCCCCAGGACGGTCCAAGATGGTGTCCAAGCGCAAGTGAGTGGAACGTCACAGTATATTATAGGAGAGATATCTTGTAGCCTCTTCTTTGGTTCTAAGAATGGGACAGTTACAGAAATTTTTGCAACAAGTCTTCCTGACTGTGAATAAACCTTTACAGCGACATAACTCCGGCCTTATTCTCCTCTTATTTTTTTTTATCTGTTGTTAGTCCTTGGGTCGTAAGCTTTAGCCTCCAAGTATATCAAACAAGGCCAAGAAAGTAAATGTTGGTCTGTTCATAATCCTCAGTGCAAGACAAGAGGGCAGAAAATTACTAAAAGCTCAAATCACAATTAATCAAACTGTAAATTGATCGCTATAAAACATAAATGTTATTAAACCATTAAATGATATAGAGACACACAACCAAATGGGCCTAAATCTAGCCCCGGGATATCCCTATACAGGCTGTGGCTACCTAGCCAGGGCAGGCAACCTGATAAGGACAACCCCAACCTACACCCTTTACAAAACCCTACAAAGTCCCTTTACTCAAATTACCTATCAGTGCATGCAGGTGCCACCAAAAATAGTAATACACAAAGGGGAGAAGGGGGGAATGGAAAATTACATAACTACAATAAGTGATACAAGTATAGATTTAAATGACACATGAATATAACCGTATTACAAAAAAGAACCACACAGCTACTACAAGGATGATGCCAAAATAAACCTGGCAGGTGCCCCGGTGCTTCAATAAACAATATTTATTGGTTTTTGGACGACCATTGTATGTTAAAACCATGGGCGACATGTATGATCGTGATTTTTGCCTGTTTTCAGGCGTATACTGCGCCTCACTGTGCCGACTCCGCTGTCGGACGCTCAAATACGATGTTAGACGCAAGATTCGCCACTTTCGTATGCGCCTAACATGAAGGGGCGTGCAAAAGGCGCGCTGTGGGCGTTCTGGGGCGGGACGCACCACATTCGAAAACTTCGACGCATGTATGAATGCCGGTCGGCAAAGTGAGGCGCATTCCAGCTCCGACAGGCAGACCTCGTTCAATGTGATCTACCTGAGCCGGAGGAGGCGCAGGGAAGCTAGAACTGAATGTAATGGGGCAATGCAATACAGTGACGTCAGTACAATAATAAAAATGAGTTGTCTATAAAATTAATTAATGAATAAAGAGAAATATCCAAGTTGTATAAAAACGAATTCAATGTATTGAAAAAGTTGCTCATTTAAAATGAAAGGAAATATATATAAGATCTCCAAAGAAAGAAATATCAGCTATAAAAGGTCTTAAAAATACGGAGAAAATTAAACTAATTTTACATTATATAAGCCAATGCTGATGTTGTACTGATGTTAATTTTTGTCTTTTTTAATACCAAAAATTGAAGATGTAGTTTTGCTTCTTTCACCTTTTATTCTATTTAGTATATACAGCAGGAGCCAGCACAGCACAGGTGTTGCTGGGACCTGTGGTCCTCCAAGCAGGATTTCTATGTTCACACGGCTTATTTCGGTTCGTGTTCACAGACGTATTTACATCTCAAATACATCACTAAATACACCTAAAATAATGAACAATTAGCTTAGAATTGATGCCAATGGAAAATACGGTTGTATTTGCAGGCGTATTTACGGACGCAAATACATCCGTATTTTCCATTGGCATCAATTCTAAGCTAATTGTGCGTTATTTTAGGCTGAGTTGGTGATGTATTTGCGGACGTAAATACGTCCGTAAATACGACCCGAACTAAGCCCTGGGAACATAGAAATCCTGCTTGGAGAACCACAAGTCCCAGCAAGACCTGTGCTGTGCTGGCTCCTGCTGTATATACTAAATAGAATAAAAGGTAAAAGAAGCAAAAATACATTGTTGCTATTCACTGACATGCTTAATTATTTTTCTCTGATTTCCAGCCTGTCTCTAAACTTAATACATGTTAGGCGCAGTCCTTGTGCGCCTAAGTTCCGCAATGCGCCTCACACACTGGCGAGGCACAGGGAACTTTAGGCCGCGTTCACACGGCTTATTCCCGACGGATTTGTGCGCCGTATTGAGCGCACAAATCTGCCGTGAATAAGGGGCGGGATGGGGGCGGGGCCGGAGCGTGGCGGGGGCGCCGCTCCCGGCCCCATAGACAATGCATTGTTTACGGCGCGTCCGCGCCGTAAATAATGTGCATGCCACTTTCTCCCCCCGCGGCGGATTTGCCGAGCGGGGAGGAGCGACGGAATCCACTGTTCTCAATGAGAGCAGTGGTTACCGTAATGACTCCGCCGGATTGGCGCCGTACTGAAGCGCAAATCCGGCGCGCAGTACGGCGCCAATCCGCGGCAGAATAAGCCGTGTGAACGAGGCCTTACACCGCATGTATGAGTGCACTTCGGGCGCCGACATACATGAGGCGCAGTTTTCACGGAAAAAAAAGTGTAAACAGGCGCTTGGACGCGACGATCTTCATACATGTCGCCCCATAACTCTGTGAAAAACTGGTGAAGGGTTCCGAACCACCAAAATGTCAATAAAATGAAGAATAAAGGAAATTAAGCAGATACTAATCCAGATCAAGTGCATCCTTCCATATAACATCAGAGAGAGCTGCTGGAAGCTGGAAATCACTTTCTATGAGGAGGACAGGAGCTTCTTTGGGTCATGGACTTTATATACAATGTACCAGAAAATGGGGCCCTCACCTGGTGCCCAAAGGAGCCGCTCATATTGGCGCATGTAAGAGCAGTACAGGACATGTAGTACCACACTGTACTGTAGAGAGGCGCTATAGACCAATCACTGCATGCACCTCACTAATACATGTAAGAGCAGTACAGGACATGTAGTACTGCACTGTACTGTAGAGAGGCGCTATAGACCACCAATCACTGCATGCACCTCACTAATACATGTAAGAGCAGTACAGGGCATGTAGTACCGCACTGTACTGTAGAGAGGCGCTATAGACCAATCACTGCATGCACCTCACTAATACATGTAAGAGCAGTACAGGACATGTAGTACCGCACTGTACTGTAGAGAGGTGCTATAGACCAATCACTGAATGCACCTCACTAATACATGTAAGAGCAGTACAGGACATGTAGTACCGCACTGTACTGTAGAGCGGCGCTATAGACTGCCAATCACTGCATGCACCTCAATAATACATGTAAGAGCAGTACAGGACATGTAGTATGACACTGTACTGTAGAGAGGCGCTATAGACAACCAAACACAGCCTGCACCTCACTAATACATGTAAGAGCAGTACAGGACATGTAGTACCCACTGTACTGTAGAGAGGAGCTATAGACCGCCAATCACTGCATGCACCTCATAATACATGTAAGAGCAGTACAGGCATGTAGTACTGCACTGTACTGTAGGGGAGGTGCTATAGACCACAATCACTGCATGCACCTCACTAATACATGTAAGAGCAGTACAGGACATGTAGTACCACACTGTACTGTAGAGAGGCGCTATAGACCTCCAATCACTGCATGCACCTCACTAATACATGTAAGAGCAGTACAGGACATGTAGTACCGCACTGTACTGTAGAGAGGCGCTATAGACCACCAATCACTGCATGCACCTCACTAATACATGTAAGAGCAGTACAGGACATGTAGTACCACACTGTACTGTAGAGAGGTGCTATAGACCGCCAATCACTGCATGTACTTCACTAATACATGTAAGAGCAGTACAGGACATGTAGTACCACACTGTACTGTAGGGAGGCGCTATAGACCGCCAGTCACTGCATGCACCTCACTAATACATGTAAGAGCAGTACAGGACATGTAGTACCACACTGTACTGTAGAGAGGCGCTATAGACCGCCAGTCACTGCATGCACCTCACTAATACATGTAAGAGCAGTACAGGACATGTAGTACTGCACTGTACTGTGGAGAGTCGCTATAGACTGCCAATCACTGCCTATACCTCACTAATACATGTAAGAGCAGTACAGGACATGTAATACCGCACTGTACTGTAGGGAGGCGCTATAGACCACCAATCACTGCCTGCACCTCACTAATACATGTAAGAGCAGTACAGGACATGTAGTACCTCACTGTACTGTAGAGAGGCGCTATAAACCACCACTCACTGCATGCACTGCACTAATACATGTAAGAGCAGTACAGGACATGTAGTACTGCAGTGTACTGTAGGGAGGCGCTACTAGACTACCAATCACTGCATGCACCTCACTAATACATGTAAGAGCAGTACAGGACATGTAGTACCGCACTGTACTCTAGAGATGATCAGACCTGGCAAGATAGAGAGAGGGATGAGACCTGGCGAGATAGAGAGAAGGATCAGACCTGGCGAGATAGAGAGAAGGATCGGTCCTGGCAAGCTCCCTTTGTACATGGCTATTGTTGGTGGCACCTGTGTTCAAGCAAACTACTGAAATGCATGAATCCTAGAACTAGATAAAATATAACTTTTATTCCACAATCAATAAAAAACCTAAATTAGTACCCTAATATACAATACCCTATCATTGTCCCTAAGAAAACTAAAACTGCCTATAACAAATGAAGAAGTCGCCCCAACAAGGACTCCCGCAAACCGGAACCTAAGCTATCAAGACCCTAACAAGCTAAACCATAAACCAATATCCAGAACACAAAATAATAATAAATAAAAAAATGCCCAAATGTGACAGACATTCACTACTTATAACAATACATTCCTATAATAATGCATTCCAACGCATTTCCCCCCAATTTTGGGGTTCATCCAGGGCCATCTTTTCCATTGGGCACACTAGGCAGTTGCCTGGGGGCCCTACAAGTATAAGGGCCCCAGGTGGTGTATGTATGTCCCAGAAATCCTGCTTCCCTTGGTTTGCTTTGCTTATTTAACTGTTTATGTAAGTTTAGGACGTGCAAACACTTAAAAACCATGGTGGAGAAGGGAGCCACTGGCTCCCTGTCCTGCCAATCAGTCTTGTGGACTGCAGGCTGCCGGTATCAAGACATAACTGGCGTGATAATATGGGTGTGCTTGGAGTTGTGTGGCCTAGTGGGATGTCATGTATATGGGCAGGGCCCACTGCATTGCTATGCCCAGGGGCCCATAATGCTGAAAAGACGGCTCTGGGTTCATCAGGGAACCAAACTATACACAAAAACCCAAAACTGACACATCTATAAGTAAAACTTACGTCCCTTGTTAGGGGTTGAAGATAGCTGTTGATAAAGTGAAGGCTCCTGTGTGCACCGATCGGGGCTAAGACTGTAGGAACTTTCTAAGTTTTTTTGGGAGGGGGTAAAGGTGGAGGTTGGGGTTGACCTTATGAGGGAGGTTTCTATGACTAGGTAGGGTCAGTCTGTAAGGGGCTACACCAGGGCAAGATTTAGGGCCATATGGTTGTTGTGTGTTTCTGTATTTTTTGACAGGTTAATAAAAGTTATGTTTTATAGCTATCAATTTACAGGTTGATATCTTGTGATTTGAGCTTTTGGCCTCCAACCAATACTTACTGAACGTGTGGACCAGAACGTGTCTATACTTAGATCCACAACGAGCCCTTTATTATTTATATTTCATAAGATTACAATGCAGTGATGTATAGCGATGATGGTTTTCCCTTCACTGTGGCTTATTTAAGCAATCAAGCTACTGACTCGGGTGGCCCCAGGCGAAATTTTAACAGGTTTCACTGCAGATCTGAGCCTAGACCTATATTGGTTTATTACTCTACTCGCTCAATATTTCTTAGCATTGTTTTTATTCTTTCGGAGATATATCTTCTATTATAATCTTGGCCTCTGTCTCCCCGTCCGGTGGGCAACCTCTCTTTCATTAAAACTTAATTTTATCTATGGAATCTCAGTTGTTTACCTTCTCATTTATCAGTTAACCAAATGCTCCTAAACATAAAAGGAACCAAATATTAATACAAAAAAGGGATTCTAAAAATTTGAGACGGATTTCCAATATTTTTGTCAACTCTATTTTTATTTTTTCCAGAATGTTTGTATCAAGCTTTATTCATGGTAAACACATGATCAGAAGAGACAGGGAGAGCCCTCATATGGTTAGATCAATCGATTATAATCAAGTCGAATATAAGAAGAAGACATCACGCTTTACAGCTCAACCAAGTCTTCTTAAATTATGCACTAGTCTACAATCTCCTAAGGGGCCCACATACAAGCTGTGTAGCCTGTGTAGTTGCACAGGGGCCTAGTACATAAGTGGTCCCCTGTCACATTAAAAACATCTTTTAATGGTCTATTACACTGCAATTAAATGCATGAGCTAATGATTTCATGGCTATCAATAACTGGGGGGGAGGGGGGGCAAGAAGCAAGGACAGGCCTCCCCAGCAAGTACACTTGTCAACTCTCCTGAGCCTCCATAGGAGGTGGCAAATCTGACCAGTGCCAGGATGGCGCAGGCTCAGAAGCTGTAATATAATCTGAACTAACTCCAGTGCCAGATATTTAATCCCCTATATGCCATGGCCAATAGTGTCCGCAGCATCTAGGTGGTCGACAGAGGAATGGGGACTCCCTATGTTACCCATGGGCATCATCATTGTGAGGTGCCAATGGTTGCAAATGTGTCAAATACTCTAGCTACATCACTAGATAATGGACTGCATACTGTTCTCACATGGAGGTCATCAGGTGTCTGTGTCCACCACTGAACCTTATATTATTAAGTAGAGAAAGACAGTGGAGTGGAAGAACGTAAAGGGATATACAGGACACATAGTTGACTCAATATGACCAACAACTACATAGAGAAAGAAGTGATTGGTCCAGGGCCGGTAGGTTGTTGTTCCAAGCATCAAGTAGTAAGACTAAAGAGACTCTGAGTTTCTATTTTATATGTATTATCAGTATATTAATAAATTTACCCATAAACCCATGCAAACAGCTGATCCATTCAGAATAAAAATGTTTTATTAAAAAAACAACTTACAGCTGCGGGGGAGGGTGCCTACAGTGTAGAACTGCCTTTCTGACCTTTTATCTATTATCACAACCACTGGGTGGCCACAATAAGATGTTTACAGCATAAACAACTCATGACAGAGCGTCATGAACTTATGCTTTTATTTCAAAGCTGATCATCTCACAACACTCATCTTGGGATACGTCACACCAAGAGGATGCACAGAAAGACACATCTGTACAGAGGGGAGCCATTTCAGATATTTATGTTACATTCAGGCATTTTTAAGCTATTATCAAGAAAAGCAAAATTGATTTATTTACCTTTACCTTTTAATCAGGGATTTTTTTAAATAATAAAAATTTAATAAATTTTAGTGACATGTTAGCAAAACCCAGAGCCGGCTGCAGTTCACATGCCAACCACTGGGTGACCACATCTAACTTAAAGGGGATGTATCGCTTCATCAGTTCGGCTGTTTTCTTGAAGCTTGATTCTCTCAGTTCCTGAAATCCAGGGGCGTTTCTTCCCCTCCCAGCTGGGTGTTTCTTAACTGAAGGGGGATGACATCATCCCCCCCTTTCACTATTCATGCTCCCTCCCGAGTCAGTGTTCCCCCCACCTTCTCTGTCTGAGTCCACTTTTTACTGTCCTCTCTCTATGCAGTCTTATTTTGTAAGAGCTGTTTACATACCACAGGCCTGCATTCAGTCTATGAACTCAGAGCACTGATCTCTTCTCCTCTCACAGCTGGAGGTTTGTTACAGTTGAATCCAGTCTTCTATGAACTCATCCGAGCACAAATCCGTCTCCCTTCTATGTTTACAAGCAGCAGCATTAGGCACCGAGGCACAATTCTGCTGTTTTCTGATTGTCGAAGCAGTTGCAGTGTCACTGAGGAGCAGCTACATGTATAGAGTGAAATTGTTGCCGGCCCATTACACGCAGGAGCATTAGGCACTGAGGCACAATTCTGCTGTTTTCTGATTGTACAAGCAGCTGCAGTGTCAATGAGGAGCTGGTGGCTGTATAGAGTGAAATTGTTGCCGGCCCCTTATTCTGAGTGAGAGAGGCAGGAATGCACGCTCCCATGAATACGGCTGGGGGCCAGACAGAATGTAAATGAGTGGAGCCGGCAGCCAATGAAATGAAAGGAGGTTGGATCCAACCGACACTGGGGAACAGTGTTTACACAAAACAAAGATAAGGGAGACTGTGAAAACAAGACAGATTTGCAAATGACATCCAATTGCAAAGTTGCTTGTTTTCACTGTCCCCTTATTCTGAAGACCATTTAATGAAATGATACAACCCCTTTAAACAACTACAGACAGAGTATCAGAAATCAAGGGCGACATGTATGAATTCGAATGCGTACTTTTTTTTTTTTACTTGGCGCCGACACTCCAGTTCTCCAGAGTGTAGAATACGACAGTATGAAGATTTTTGGCGCATTACATAGAGCTTAATGCGCCAAACTTTGTATGAGCATAGAGTGTAATGCGCCAAACTTGGCGCACTAAACTCTATGTAATGCGCCAAAAATCTGTCATATTCTACACTCTCAGAATCTCATAATCTGAGCATTGAAACATTAAGAGGGCGACATGTATGAATTCGAATGCGTACTTTTTTTTTACTTAGTGCCAACACCACAGTTCTAAATAGATATAGAAGAGTGTAGAATACGACAGATTTTTGGCGCATTACATAGAGCTTAGTGCTCCAAACTTTGTATGGGCATAGAGTGTAATGCGCCAAACTTGGAGCACTAAGCTCTATGTAATGCCAATCGGAGGCTAGCCCCGCCCACCTCAACTGATAAACCTATTACTTTGAATAGGTAGAAATATGTGAATAACTGTCAGTGGGCGGGGCTAGTCTTTGGTGGGTGGGGCTAACACCTACTCATGAATAAGATTTGAGGGGTAAATGCTCTAAAACTACAACATCTTACAAAATAAGGGGCACAGTGCTGGAAACAGCAGGTCTGATACTACCTTGTGCTGCCCTCAGCAAGGGGGGCATAATCTAAGTGACAGGTTCCCTTTAAGTCTCCTATGTGCATGAAGCTCCTGTAAAGCATCTCTATGACTGATGTTAAAGCAGTGCAAACAAGGCCTAGTGGCCAAAGTGAAAACTGCAAGACAAGAATTATTAAAAAATATTGAAAGTGATATGAAAAATTAAAAAAAAAAGCAACCCAAAATTCCTAAAAAATGTGTTTAACATAAAAATGGGACTTAAACAATGACTCATTTTTTGATGACACATTCGCTTTAAAGTGTTGTGCCTGGATCTTTGCACAACCTTGACAGGTTAGTATGTACGCACAAATACATACTACATCCACCTTCTCCCTTGCAGTGTTATACGAGGGAGCGCTGTCTCCAGTTTTTCTTTGTCTTCTAGTTTCTATGACACTTCCAATCCTATATTTGAAGCAGTGGTCTAAAAAGCACTTTTTAGTGCTGCAGACAGGACCGCCATAAGTCAATTCGGGGCCCCATGCAGCTGAAGCAACTGGGCCCTCTCCCATTATCTATTCCTATATTGCATCATCTCAGTAGGCACCTCTTTAATAAATATGATCAGAGCCCCTGACATCCAGTACTTCCAGGACTACCCCAATGGTGCCTTTGACTGCAGGTCGGCTCACTTGCTTGGCTACATTCAGAACTCCGATAGAAACGAATGGGGAGGACGTCAACAAGTGCCACCCTCCTCACTCTCTGAGACGCTCAGCTTGTAGCTAGCTATGAGCCAACCTGCAGCTCTGAAAGGCACTTGTTGGAACAGCCCTTTAATCATGCTTGGACTGGCCCACAGAGGAGCAGGGAAAGCTTTGGTGGGACCCTGGGCATGGGGAGCCGCTGGGCATGACAGGCCTGGGGGTTATTTTTAAGGAAGAAAGAGAACCAAAAAGCTGTATGTGCAGTCCTGTACATTGACAGTAGTGTGGGCCCCAAAATCAACTCCACTGGTGAGCCTCAGGTACCCCAGTCCGGCATTGCCTTTAATCTGTGGCCGCCATATTTTACTAGTCTCCCCACTTGCAAACTGGTTCTATGAAAACTAGGTTTATGATTTGGCATTTGTTTCCCTCAGCAATTCATACAACTTGTGGCTTGGATGTCTATATAGATATGATTCGGTAATTAAAACGCCCATGCTTAATTAGCATATGCAAATTAGCACCAGCAGACTCAGTTTGTTTGAACATTATTCCCATCCACTGACTTAATAGCTTCAATGAACACAAGAACGTTAGGTGCGAGTCCTTGGCACCCGGCATGTATGCGCCACTAAGAGAGAAATGACACCCGATATTAAGTTACAGAACAAATCAATCTTATCAGCACATATCTAGCAGCATTTGTTAGGAGCTGTGTACATGTTTCTGATTACTTGTGCAGTCCATTATTTAGCACTCCGGAGAACCTGTCGTCCACGACAGAGGAACCGGGCTGAAAAATGTCTATTAACACTTTGAAAGTTGCAATAAAAGTGTTAGCTATATTCTACCGGCAGATACGGTGTAATCGACAGATGTCTCCTACACCTTAATCTGATACATTGTTTCTAATAGGGTAGTGATCTAGTGACAGAAACAGAATATGTTATTACAGGTGATAATGCTCTAAGGTAGAAATACCACAGACGGGAACACAAAATCTAGAAATGAAGCATAGGCGTAAAGAGCGCATGATCTCGTTTACATTACTTGTCAGGATTTTCTGCGGGTTCCTGAAACAAACAGGGCGACATGTCAGAAAAGAGGCGCCGCCCAGGGCCATCTTTGCCATTGGGCACACTAGGCAGTTGCCCGGGGGCCCCACAAGTATGGGGGCCCAAGGGGGGTTGTACGGGGGAAAAAAAAATATTTATCACCACCAATTGTGCAAGTTTTCCCCCATTAAAAAATGAGAAGGCCGAAATTGACTCATAGGTCGACCTCAACCCTTTTGGAGGGAGTTAAAAGTCCGTTTTGCCCAGCACGCCCCGAACTCCCCTTTTAGGGAGTCGTTTGGAGGGGGGCCAACATCCAGCAACAGTGTGCGCCAACCTTGTGAAGACAGAAAAACTTTGACCTCTGTCTTTTGCCAAAAAAGGAAAGAAAAAGTATTGAGGGGAAACTTTTGTTATTGACCAAATACTTGTTTTTCACCATAATTTGCAAATAAATTCTTTCCATACAGGCAATGGGTTTTTCGGGAATTTTCCCCTCCTTAGTCTCTCATATTTTAAAGGTCGACCTATGATGTAATTTAAGGGCCTCTCTCTCTTTTAAGTGGGAGAACTTCCCGTTTGGGGGGGCTGAAAAATACTTTTTTTTCCCCCACGTATGTTTTCCCCAAGAAACAAAAAATGCCTTGACCCCTTTTGTCGCTTTGCTTTTTTAAACTGTTTTTGGTTTTTTAGGATGTGCAAAACCATGAGGGAGAAGGGACCCAAAAAGGCCCCTCCCTGCCAAATAGTTTAAGGGCTGCAGGTTTCCGGGCCCAGACATAAGGACGTGATAATACGGGTGTGCTTGGGGGGGGCTGGGGGGGCGGCCAAAGTGTGAGTCATGTTTTTTTGCGGGCCCACCAGTGCTATCCCGGGGGCCATTATTTTTAAAAGACGGCTCTGGCGCCACCATGCAAGTTTTTTTTTTTTTTTTTTTTAGAAATGTATTTATTGAAATTTCAATACATAAAAAAACAATTTTTAAAACATAGTAATACGTTTTAAAACCTTTTGAGGCCAGGGGTTTTCAAAGTCCTTGACACATAATGATTCAGGAAAGGTGGTGTTACTACGGGGCCTCAAAAAGGCCTCGGGTAGTTTGCTAAGGCGACTAGTAATTGACAAAAACATTAGATTAGACTTGCCCCAAAATATCAAACCCAACTACATACCTCTAGATGGAAATGCCAGCCATCCTAATTAAGATGGAACTCGGTCAATGCCATTTCCCACCCTTATCCATGCAAGTTTTAAGACGCACAAATTTTAAAGTTTTAATGCGCCCGATGTTGAACCTTCAAAAGTGGGGTTTTTTAAAAAGCGGCGTTTTTGGTATGCATTGCATAGAATAGCATAGCTTAGGCGCATTCAAATGTGTCTTGCCTGGCGCAAACTGCGCCAAGTTCTGGTGTGCGACTGTTCGTACATATATAGAATAGGGATACAACAGTTTTTTGGCGCAAAATACACAAGAAAAATGGTGCAGCCGAAATCTGACAGGTTTTAGCCGTAGTTCACATAACATAAACGTGAACTGCTGTAAAATACACACGTGTCAAAGGACAAGGCTTACAATTTAGAATGTAACCCAAAAAAGTGCGGAATCTCATTAGCGAGAAGCACTATGCCAGTGTGTGGAGATTTTAACCTTTTACACCTACGGTATTTTTAAATATTCCAAAAGTCTAATGGGGAGAGAACTGAACCCTGCATTGCCAGTAGATGGCGCTGAGGAATATTCAGCTCTCTTCCCATAAGCCCTTTGGAGGATTTAGAATGTCAATCTGTTTTCCCTGTCCTGTCGGCAGCACAATGATGGGTATTTCTCCGCCTTGTGGATTGATAGGACAGGTGTAATTTCTAATTGGCCAACTCTTAAACATGGCCCCAGACTCCTTACCTTGTATTTATTTTTAGTACTGCAGATTGTCTTATGTGGGGAGGGAGCCTTGTGTCATTCTAGCAACTTTGTCTTCCATGTGTTTGGGCTCATTTTCTTGCTGAAATGTCCACCCTCGTTCCATCTTCATCATCCTTGGAGATGGCATCAGATTTGTATCCAGAACGTCTCGCTACAGTTGTCCATTCATCCTTCCTTCAATTCTATGAAGTTTGTCAGTGCCGTATGCGAAAAAACACTGCCACCTGATTTTTCCCACCCCCAGACTTCACTGCGGGGATATATTGCCCCCTTTTGGCCTCCAAACTGGTTTTTTTTGGCACCAAAGGTTAAAAAATCTTTTCCCATCTGCCGGACTATTTTTTCCCCCAAATATTTCACAGGTTTGTCTAAGTGATTTTGGCAAAATTTTGTTCACAATGGACTTGCTGGTGAGGTAAAATAAGTCCATTAGGGGGGTGAGCGTGATACAGGCCATGGAGGGGACGTGAAAAAGGGCCCAGGGAGGTTAGTGCATTACTTATTTTTTTTCATGGAAACAAGTGTACCTGTTGATTCCAGGTCTTTCTGTAACTCTCCACAGGTGGCCCTTGGACAACTCTTCTGTTAATTATTTTTACTTCTCTGTCTGAAATCTTGCGAGGAGCACTCAGTAGTGGCGGGTTTATGGGGATATAAGTTCCCCCTTTTCGGATTAGGGCTCCAACTGTGCTCACTGTAGCCTTCAGTAGTTTAAAAATTTCTTCTGTAACCAATTCACAGTAATTTTGGAACAAAAAGGGCAGAAGGTTTGAGTAGCTCACTGGTTTTGCCCATCAGGTTTCTTTGTTGCCCCTTTGGGTAATGAGACACCTTTTTATGGGCCCCAAACAATTGAGCCAGCTGTTTTTTTTTTTTCACTAAATGGAGGTTGTTTTCAAATTACTGATAGATTTCAAGGGCATCATGATTTCGGCTTTTTGCACCTTTTTTTCTTCTTTGGTTTACACATAATTTTTGACTATTTTACACGAAAATTTTTTGGACTTCTATGGTTTGATTTCTTTGTCTGTGTGGATTGGATGGGTAATTGCCAATTTCAAATCAATAGCAACTTTAGAAATAGAAATAGAAAATTGGTGACGTGTTCAATACTTATTTCACCTGCTGTATTCCCATACAAATCAATAGGACACTTCAGAATTTTGAAAAAATATTTTCATGCATAAAACGCAGATTTTACCCATCAAAGATATGTGTTCGAAAAGCACCATGTGGAACTAACCAAACTCATCAAAAATTCACCCAAATTTTGGGGGATTAATAAAAATACTACTTCATTTCTTTTTTCGAATCCCATCGTAAAAAAAATAGTAAAATTTATATCTATATTTAAGTCATGAAATGAACTGTAATGGGGTTTGGACAGTTTGTAGGTGTTTCTGAAGTAATATATTTTATGCAAAGTATAACACTTGAGGTAATACAATAAAAACTGTGAGCTCATATAGCATTTATTTCTAAGTGCTTTGCTTCTCGTCAGTGGAAGACGCTTTATGTTGTTAGAGAGTGTGCAGCCTACACAGTCCATCCCCTCAATGACTGCATTTGCCATTACTATACTTTACACATTTGCTAAAATGCATTTTACAATTTATTTTATGCAGCATAATGACAAAAGTTATATGAGGTGGTTGTACATGTGTTTAATAGTGTAATTTAATGTCCCTTATAATGTATTGGGGAACAACACCCGCCCCCCCCCCAAAAAACACCCTTTATAATGCAATTTTTTCTTCATTTTGTAGGGGGTGGGGGTGGAAACGGAGCGAAAGTTTATGGCCTCCATAATGAAAAATAAATATCTTTTTTTATTTTTTTTTACAGTCGGGCAAACCAAAATTTTAGATTTTTCTTGTTGTTTATGTGTTTTAAATAAAAATGTAATCAAATTGCTTTGCACTCTCACTTTTTTCATTTTTCGACTGTTGTACCTATGTAATGTCTAATTTTTTTGCAGGGTGAAGTATAGTTTTTATTGTTTCGTTATTAATATTTTTTTCTAAGTGGGAAGAGGTTTTTATTCAAATTTAGAATTTTATAGAATATTATTTTAAAATTTTTATGTATTTATTTTTACCGTTATTTAAAGTTCCCTTAGAGGACGTGAATATACAATACCTTGATCTCTTCTACTGTATTCTGTATTTTTTGGACTATAAGATTCACTTTTTTCCCCAATAAATTTATAAGGAAAATGCAGGTGTGACTAAGGCTATGTTCACACGGCATAAATTGGGGCGCATTTCGCGGTGTACTGCGCGCAAATACGAGCGAAATGCGCCCCAACCATTCTGGTCATCCACAGTTCTCATAGAGATTAGGGGCGATAAGTGACATGCTACTTATTCACGGCGCTCACACGCCTCGAGTAATGCATGTCGATGGGGCCGGCGGGCTGCTGGCCCCCCGCATCGCTGGAGTACGCGCCGATAGGTGCGAGCTCCCGAACACCCGGTGTAATTGCGGGGCGTACTGTACGCCCTGCAATTTTCCATGTGAACCTAGCCTTATAGTCTGAATGTAGTACCAGGCAGGCAGTGGGGGGGGGGGGGGTGCTGCTGGGAATAAGAACAGAGGGGTTTGGAGAAGGCTCACGTACTGAGTGCGCTCCATATGCGGAAGGCGCAGCTGTTCATTACTGCTGGAATGGATCCCTGCAATTAAGACTTTAGATGCCATGTTGGTCACTGTACAGCGTTCCTCCCTTCAATGACCCGAATGATCGGCTGTTGTGGCGGCTGGAAGCCTCGTGCAGACTTGCCATAGGCAGGGTGTAATAGGGTTTAATAGTGCTGCTGTATATAGGACAAGGGATCGTGCCCTATAGTGGTCATGTACCCTAGGGTGACTAAGTGGGACATGTCCCAATAGGGCTGCTCCATTTTTTAATGTATTTTGCACCAAAAAACTGTTGATGCCCTACTCTCTATATAAATTAACTGTAATACACCAAAACTGGGCACATTATACGCCGGGCACGACACATTTGAATGCACCTAAAGTAGACACATCAAATATGCTAGCAATGATATGCTATGCGCCTAGATTGTCCATCAATTATATTATGCAAGGTAGACCAGACGTCCGATTTTTGACAGGTTCATTCATTCATTCATTCATTCGATAAACATATAACAAATTAACAAAGTTAACAATAAAACTCACGTTTATGACTCGTCTTCATTCAAGTAAAAACAGTCGATCAGACATACTTGTATTCAATTAGACGATCTGCAACAGCAGTATCCACGGGCAGTGAAAGTTCATTCCAGCCGCATGTAGACTAGTGAAAGCAGTATGGACAGGGGGCGTCACCCTCCAGCGGAAGCGATGTTTCGGAAGACAAACTCCTCCTTTCTCAAGCACAGGTAGGTGATTCAAGACTCTACTTATATAGACAGTTAATACCTACAATCAATCAGTAACTATGTCTGACGTATCCTCACATAATGTTGTTCTCACTGCCTCCATACCTTCCTCAAGCGGAATATTTGGGTATAAGGATTTTATATCTAATGTAACTAGATAGGTGACATCTTTACAGTCTAGATCTTTTATAATTTTTAACAGTTCTGTAGTATCTTGTAAGGAGGAGCGTTGATCTCGTTTCACATATTTTTGTAAGAATTGGTCAACATAAATGGCAATTTTTTCAAATATGGAATTAACCCCTAATTAGGATTAACGAACATCGATCGGCGATACGGACGTATCAGAATAAAGTAGGCAAAAATTATGAAAATGAGATGAGAAAATTTGGCGAAAGTTCTGTCGCCCATCATTTCCACGAAAGACGCCACGGAGTCTCAGAACTCCGATGGTGTATTTTAGAACAGGTTTATCCCTTGGAAGGTATATCAATAGAAAGAACACTTTTACGTAGAGAGACAATGTGGATCTTTAAACTGGATACACTTAACCCCAAAGGGCTGAATGAGAATCTGAACATGAATGTATTTCTATAAATGTAACAATGTATGTTCTGAAACCATGTGTTTTTAATTATTTTTAATATTGTCAGACATAGTTACTGATTGATTGTAGGTATTAACTGTCTATATAAGTAGAGTCTTGAATCACCTACCTGTGCTTGAGAAAGGAGGAGTTTGTCTTCCGAAACGTCGCTTCTGCTGGAGGCCCCCTGTCCATACTGCTCTCACTAGTCTACATGCGGGTGCATGATACTAAGCTGGAATGAACTTTCACTGCCCGTGAATACTGCTGTTGCAGATCATCTAACTGAATTCAAGTATGTCTGATCGACTGTTTTTACGTGAATGAAGACGACTAATAAACGTGAGTTTTATTGTTAACTTTGGTCGGAATGTTATATATTTATTGAAGACGGCACTAGGAGAGTTGCCATATCCGGACCATTATCTACACGAGGCAGTGTTCATTATATATTAGCCCAGGTATATTCTATTCATTCATTCATTCATTCACACTGCACACTCATGGCAGTATAAAGGCACTGTATTGCTCTTTTATTACATCCTGCTTATAGAACATTATCGTGGCAGGCTTGAGGGAAACCAAACAGCACCCAACAAATTTGTCATGTGGGCAGAACTGAGCACAGGTAAGGCTAGGTTTACACAGCACAGGATTTATTGGCGGAATTAGTATTATGAATGTGCCGAAAATCCGACAGAACACTGTGCCGCATAGACAGCAATAAAAAATCCATCTGCACAGCACGGATTTTATGCCGTTCGTTTAAAAATTCAGCGGAATATGCTACATGTTGCATATTCCGCATGATTCCGCCGGATTGCCGTCAGATTCCCATATATTCAATAGTACAGGGCCGACGGCAAATCCGAAAACCGACTGCAGCTTTTGCACAAATCTGGAACACCCTGCTAATGCCATGTAGGCTGCACTACAAGACTAATTAGCAGAGCAGGGAGCCATCCCTTCAAAGAAAAAAAAATATTATTCTTCATTTTTTTCCTCCTCGCCTTCCAAAAGTCATAACCTACATAGACCTATGAGGGCTTTTATTTTGCAGGACAAGATGTACTTTCCAGTGGTGTTATTCACATTACCATAGAATATACTGGGAAACCGCAAACAAATTCTAAGTGGGGCAACATGTGAGAAAAAATTTACTTGCGCCATGTTTGCGGGAGTTTTGTTTTTACAGCGTTCAATCTTAGGTAAAAATGATGTGTTATCTGTATTCTACAGGTTGCATCCGGCAATACCAAACATGCAGGGTTTCCGTTATGTTTTGGTACCATAAAAATATATTCTAAACATTTTCTATACTTGAAAATTGCGCCGCAGCGCCGTTTTGTGCGACCAATAACTTTTTTGTACTAACACCTACGGACGTCAGTGAGGCGGCATTTTTTGCATGCTGAATTGTACTTTCTACTGCTAGCAGTTTGGAATGCATGAGACTTTTTTGATTACTTTTATTCCAATTTTTATAGGACATGAAATGACCAAAAAAACGCAATTTTGGCGTTTGGAATTTTTTTTCTTCTACGATGTTCAGTGTACGGGATAAATGATGTTATATTTTTATAGATCGGACTTTTTCGGATGCGGCGCGACCAAATAAGTGCAACTTTTTTTTACTATTTTCGTTTTTTTATTTGTAAAATGGCGAAAGGGGTGATTTGAACTTTTAATACTTTTTTATTTTTTTTATACTTTAAAACTTTTTTTTTTTTACTAGGGGGGGCTTCACCACTAGGGGGGCACGATCGTTTATACAGCCTAATGCATTGCATAGACAATGCATTAGGTTGTACCAAGATGGCGTTTTCCCCACTTCCTGTCTGGGGCCAGAAGTGGGGCAAATAAGAACATGGCAGCGATGGAGACCTTCAGAAAGCTTCCCACTGCCATGTCCCGCTGCGGGGACTCCGATCAGAGTGAAAAACGGATAAACAGCGCGGACGAGCGCCCCCCCCCCCCCCCCCCCACCCCTGTGATGTAACTGCCGGGTGTTAGCTGCAATTAGCCGCTAACACCCGGCGGCTGAGTAGCAGGATTCGGCTGTGATCCCGCTACACAACTCCTTAACACCACCAGGACGTAGCCATACGTCCAGGTGGGTTAAGGGGTTAAGGCCTTGTCCCCACGGCACGGGTTTTCACCAAGTTTTTCATATGGTTTTAGGTTTTGAAAACCGTCTGCAAACCGGGTGAAAACTTTTAACACGGGGCTCTATGGAAAACCCGCACAGCAGTCCCCACTGCACGGGTTTTCCACCCGGCGGTTTTTCAGACCGCAGGCCATCCGAATAACATAGAACGGTTTTCGGATGGAAGATGAACATGTCTATGTGAAGGGGGCTAATCGCGGAGAGAAGCCGCCCCCCCCCAATCGGTATTTGACCTGTGCCGTGTAAACGGCCCCTAACTGTTTGCGTGTCCTAAAAACACCTGAAAAGTGAAATAAGCAGCACTGCCCCCAGGTATCCAGGGCACACGTAATAGATTCCCAGGACATGTATTCACCCCCTGGAACCCTAATGTTGTGGGGACCCAATGCAACTGTTAGTATGCCGAATGGAAAAGATGACCCTGAATATAAGGTTATTTATAACTTTATAATTGCTGCCTATTCTGCCCTTTTAGTATCTGTCATAAGGCAGTGGGGTCCATCTCATTTCATTTTGGGACCTTATGGGTTCTAGTTACACCCCTGATGATGACCTCTACTACCTCTAATTACTTCAGGTCTCACCATTCTGCTATTATAAAGCATTTGATACTGGATTGAACTATAATTTATCTTTCAAGAGATGAAAAACATATATCTTCTCTCTGCTTATTAGAAACTCGTACAACTTTGCAATTTCCTAAATTTTCAATAATATTTGTTTGGAATGTGAGGATGTGTTCTCGTTCTTGCCTTCCGCTCCTGGTTCTGTCACCTTGGGGTTGATGTATTTGCTGTGATTTACTATATCAGCTAAATCACTGTCATGAAACAAACACTGATAGAGGCAGCGCGAGCAAGGACAGTTTCTTGCTACATGAGGTCGCAAGCTTGGAGCACTTATTAATGGCTCAGATGAGTATCTCATCTTATACTGTGTGCTGCACATACTAGTCCGGAAATATAAAAAGTTCACCCCTCCCCGTATAGCGGATGTTCTGTTATAGCAAGAAGCCCTTAAACAGACAAATAATGAGACCATGGATGCATCAGTCTATGTCACATGTGCCAACCTCTAGGCCCCCGTGCCTTGACATTTTATGCAGCTCTCACAGTGAGCAGGGATGGACAAGGTCTGGATACAGAGGGACCTGCTCTCCACTTTCCCTGGAGGACGCAGCTAGCACTTGGCATTGGTGATGCCCTCTAGACAGGTATGGTAGTGGGCACCATCTTGTATTTGGAGGTCTTGGGCGCACATCCACTATGCATTATTCAGCAACTCATGGGCAGCTCCGACAACGTCATCCAGGCACCCTAGCTAGTCATCCAAAAGCCCTTCAAGGGCAACCATAATATCATACTTGCCAACTCTTCCGGATTATCTGGTAGACCCCAGCAAATGGAGATCTCCCGCACTCCCGGGAGAGCTGGTGAATCTCCCACAACAAGTTGGCTGCCAGAGGTTTTTTAACCCCTTAAGATCGCAGCCATTTTTGGATTTTTTGTTTTTGTTTCTTCCTCCCTGAATTCCAAGAGCCATAACTTTTTTATATTTTTCTATCTATATAGATATATATGAGCTTGTTTTTGCAACACCAGATGCACTTTCCAATGGTGTAATTCGCCATACCATACAATATAACGGAAAACCGCAAAAAGGGCTTGTTTTTTGCTGGACAAGATGTGCTTTCTAATGGTGTCATTTATAGTACCATAGAATATACTGGAAAAGCGCAAAAAATTTCTACTTTGGGCAACATGTTTGTTTTTTTATATGTAATAGCACCTTTAAAAAAAAAAAAAAAAAAAAAAAACATCTTCCATTTTTTAAATTTGCAGGGCAACTCCATTTTCAGCGACCAAACACTTTTCTGTTCTCCCACCTATGGACCTGAGTGAGGGAGCATTTTTCATGGGCTGAAGTATAGTTTTTATTGTACCATTTTGATTTTGATGCGACTCTTTTGATGACTTATATTCCAAATTTAAGGGGACCTGAAATGACCCAAATTTTTTTGGGGGGAATTTATTTTTTCTACGGTTTTCAGCATACGGGATAAATGATGTTATATTTTAATAGAGCAGATGTTTACTAACGCAACGATACCAATGATGTGTAACTTTTTTATTTTTTTAATTTTTTTAATTTGTAAAATATCAAAAGGATGGTTATTTGAACTTTTAATATTTATTAGTTAAACTTTTATTTTATTTTATAGGATATATAGGATTTTCATATATTACCTAGGTGTATGTACTGTATATGGCAGCTATGGAAGCCTGCATGATGCTTCCCGCTGTAATGGAAACTGATCGTCCCTTGCGACTACATCAATTAGATGCCACAGCCACCATCGCCACGTCATTTAAAGAGTTAACGGCAGGGATTTAAGCCGGCTCTGTACCCTGCTGTTATTAGTGGTTGCTGGCTGTAAGGAAGAACTGCCTCCCGTTACTTATGGAAAGTGCTCGACGCGAGACCCCGCTCCATACACTCTTAACAGTATTAGGATGATCAGAAATGCCCAAAATGAATTAAGGGGTTAAAAACCAGTGAAACAGGTAAGGTAAGCATCATAAGATGCTTCTCTGGTGTCACTGAAGTCAGGGGGTGCGCCCTCAGCTAGACCGTATAGTCTAGCTGTAGGAATGCGCAAGGCTTTACCAGGATGTATGAGGAGAGGTGAGTGCCACTCACCTCCCTGCCCACTCCCTGGGAAAGCTGAATGATGGTGCGTCATGACAATAAAAGGGTGTTACCACAAAGAAAATTGTACTGCAGAGGTCACTCTCAGCTAGCTGCAAGCCAACCATGCATGAAAATGTGGGGGGCGCCGCTTGCGCCTTCCCTCCCATTAATTTCTATGAGACTTTGGAATATAGCCGAGTGTGTGCGTTCAGCTATATTCGGGAGCTCCCACAGAGGTGTATGGGGAGTCGCAAGCACCACCCTCCTCTTGTTCATGCACTGTTGGCTCGCAGCTAGCTGACAGCGACAGTACAATTTGCTTTGTGGGAGAACCCCTTTAAGGTAGTATTAGTTAAAGTTCCCCAATGGGCATCAGTAAGAATGTATTTGTTACCCATAGCAACCAATCAGAGCTCATAGCAACTAATCAGAGCCCATAGCAACCAATCAGAGCCCATAGCAACCAATCAGAGCCCATAGCAACCAATCAGAGCTCATAGCAACTAATCAGAGCCCATAGTAACCAATCAGAGCCCATAGCGACCAATCAGAGCTCATAGCAACTAATCAGAGCCCATAGTAACCAATCAGAGGTCATAGTAACCAACCAGAGCTCATAGCAACCAATCAGAGCTCAGCTTTCATTTCTTATATTGCTCAGGAAAATGAAAGCTAAGCTCTGATTGCTTGTTATGAACTCTGATTGGTTACTATGACTCTGATTGGTTGCTATGAGCTCTGATTGGTTGCTATGAGCTCTGATTGGTTGCTATGAGCTCTGATTGGTTGGTATGGGCTCTGATTAGTTGCTATGAGCTCTGATTGGTCGCTATGAGCTCTGATTAGTTGGTATGGGCTCTAATTGGTCACTATGGGCCCTGATTGGTTATTATGCGCTCTGTTTAGTTATATGGGCTCTGATTGGTGGCTATGAGCTCTGATTGGTTGCTATGAGCTCTGATTGGTGCTATGGCCGATGGTTGCTAGGAAACAAAGACAGTTTTACTGCTAGACAGTTTTGATAAATGAAGGTCAATCTTTTTTTTTATTTACAAAATCTACAAACGGCAGCAAATTCATAGCAAATCTGCACTATTTGATTCAGATGTACTTATAGAGATGCTGCAGATGAGGACAATTCCACAACATTTCTATCTGTTCTGTATAAAATGACCCTGAAAATTTCTTTCTGAATCGACCCTTAAAGCAAGAGGATTCTGTTATTAACTTGGATTTGACGCACGGGTGAAATGTGGGTTAATTAAAAAAAAAAAAAAAAAAAAAAAAAAAAGTGCACACGTTTTTGATGCAGTTGAAGTTCACAACAAAAAATGTAAAAAAAAAAATGCACAATGTGTGAACGCAGGCTTAAACCAAAATGTCTTATATGGACACTAGGAACTAAGCACGACTAGGCTGCTTGTATGTCACTGCACTATTCTGCTGCAACTAAGCACAGAGGGGCATTTACTGTGTCTGGTTTGCCAAAATTTGGTGACTTTTTCCCTCTTGATGTGACTCATGCTCCATTTTTAAATATGGGCGGCGCTTGGTAGGATGGAGGGAACGTCCCTGGCCTGACAGGTGCGCCATAACTCCCTCCAGAAATTGGTGGAGAGCTGCACCTGCTCTCCGCCTGCACAGAGATGCGCCAAATGTATAGGAGGCTTGCACATCTCATTGTGTCCCATTATCCATTATGAGATGCCGGTTTTAATGAATTCTCCTCAGAGTGTCACAAATTATAGGAATATTCCTGGAGAAAGCGATGATTAAAATGTTATATTCTTAAAAAACATGTTGAGCATCCGACAAATATAACAGCGGGTTTAAGACTTTGGGCATATGCTAATTCTGACATTCATCTTCCTTCCTAACACTTTCTGGGGCTCATATGGCTGAGAGTTTACCAAAGGATTATTTTTCATCACAAATCCTATTATAATCCCCACAGTAGAGGGAAAACCTACAATTACATTAATGAAAGAGTTTGTCACATATGGATGTCATGTGCACCGGAGCCACCATATGCTCAGAGACAAGTCACAAGCATGCTATAAATATAGCAGATATACAGCATGCAGAAATCAGAAGAAACCTTCCTCATTTAGGTCAATTAGGAACCAAAATTATTTTATTTGCCAAATCCCAGAATAATGAGAGAGAGAATTTTTTAAGGCAATTTTATTATTTTCTGCAAAATCAGAAGTTTCCATACACTGGGATTACTCTGCCTTTAAACAATTTGTCACCGCCCATATGATGATTTCATGTCTGTAGAAGCTTCTGATAGGTTTATTGGCAACATCTGAGTTAATTAAAGACACACCTGTGGATGATTTTTTTAAGCACACCAGAAACACACTGCTTCTGTGTGTAACATCTAAAGAAAGTCTAAAAAAAATCAGCCAAGATATCAGGAAGAGAATTGTGGACTTGCACAAGTCTAGATCCTCCTTGGGTGCAATTTCCAGATACCTGAAGGTGCCTCGTTCATCTGTACAAACAATTATATGCAAGTACAAATAAGATGGGAATGTCCAGCCATTATACCGCTCAGGAAGGAGGTGGGTTATGTGTCTCAGAGATGAACGTGCTTTGGGTCGACATGTACATATCAACCCAAGAACAAAAGTAAAAGACCTTGTGAAGATGCTGGCGGAAGCTGGTGAGATTGTGTCATTATCAACAGTGAAACGAGTACTATATCAGCATGGTCTGAAAGGCCACTCTGCCAGGAAGAAGCCATTACTCCAAAAGAAACATAGAAAGCCAGATTAATGTTTGTAAATTCACACAGGAACAAAGACCTACATTTTTGGATACATGTTCTGTGGTCTGACAAAACCAAAATTGAACTGTTTGTCTATAATGACAATTGTTACATTTGGAGGAAAAAGTGAGAAGCTTAGAAGCCTAAGAACACCATCCCCAACTGTGAAACACAGGGGTGGCAGCATCATGTTGTGGGGTTGTTTTGCTGCAGGAGGGACTGGTGCAATTCACGAAATAGATGGCATCATGAGTAAGGAAGATTATGTGGCAATACTGAAGCAACATCTCAAGACATCAGCCAGGAAGTTAAAGCTTGGATGGAAATGGGTCTTCCAAATGGACAATGACTCGAAGCTACTGCCAAACTGGTTACAAAGTGGCTTAAGGACAACCAAGTCAATGTTTTGGAGGGGCCATCCCAAAGCCCTGATCTCAATCCTACTGGAAATGTATTGGTAAAGCTGAAAAGGCAGGTGCGAGCAAGGCGACCTCCAAACATGGCTCAGTGACACCAGTTCTGTCAGGAGGAATGGGCCAAAATTCCTACCAACTATTGAGGACTAGTGAGGAGCTTGTGGAAGGATCCAAAATGTTTGACCCAAGTCCTACAGTTTAAGGGCAAAGCTACCAAATACTAATGAAATGTATGGAAACTTTTGAGTTTGCAGAAAGGAATAAAAATATCTTAAAAATTCTCTCTCATTATTCTGCATTTGGCAAATAGAAATAATTTTGGTTCCTAATTGACCTAATACGGGGATGGTCTATTCTGATTTCTTGTCAAATAGTGAGAAAATCCTTCAGATGGGGCTTTTTATATAGTGTATGGAAACCTTTGGTTTCAACTGTATCTCTCATATTTACATCTCAGTCTTTCTTTCTATATCATATTTCTTTATCTACTTATTTAATTTAATTTTTCTTATAAATATAATTGATCGGTCTCTCTAATTTCTATGTATCTATAAACTTATAGTTATCTCATATTTATCTCTCTATCTACAGTGGAGAAAATAAGTATTTGCAAGTTTTCCCACCTACAAGGAACGGAGAGGTCTGCAATTTTTATCGTAGGTTCACTTCATCTGTGAGATACAGAATCTAAAAAATCAAGAAAATCACATTGTTTTATTTTTAAATAATTAATTTGCATTGCATTATTGCATGAAATAAGTATTTGATAATAATAGAAAAACAGAAATTAATATTTGGTGCAGAAACCTTTGTTTGCAATCACAGAGGTCAGAGGTTTCCTGTAGTTCTTGACCACGTTTGCATACACTGCAGGAAGGATTTTGGCGACTCCTCCATACAGATCCTCTCCAGATCTTTCAGGTTTCAGGTGTCGCAGACCTACATTGAGTTTGAGTTTCCTCCAAAGATTTTTGATGGGTTCAGATCTGGAGACTGGCTAGGTCACCTCAGGACCCTGAAATGCTTCTTACGGAGCCGCTGCTTAGTTGACCTGGCTGTGTGTTTCGGGTCATTGTCCTGCTGGAAGACCCAGCCGTGACCCATCTTCAATGGTCTTAGTGAGGGAAGGTTATTGGCCAAGATCTCATGATACATGGCCCCATCCATCCTCACCTCAATATGGTGCAGTTGTCTTGTCTGTTTTGGAGTGTGAATGGTTATGTAGACAGGTGTCTTTTATACAGTTAACAAGTTTAATCAGGAGCAATTAATCCAGGTAATGAGTGCAGAGTAGGAGGGCTTGTTAAAGAAAAACTAAAAGGTCTGTGAGAGCCAGAATTCTTGCTGCTTGGTGGTTGATCAAATACTTATTTCATGCAATAAAATGCAAATTAATTATTTAGAAAATAATACAATGTGATTTTCTAGATTTTTTTTTTAGATTCTGTGACAGCTGAACCTACGATAAAAATTACAGACGTCCCATTCTTTGGAGGTGGTAAAACTTGAAAAATCGCCAGTGTGTGAAATACTTATTTTCCCCACTGCAAATAGATATGAAATGAATGGATAGAAAGACAGATAGATAGATAGTCTCTCTCTGATATTTATCTATCTACCTATAAATGTATCTATCTACTCTTCTATCTCTCTCATTATCTATCCCATATCTATCTATCTATCTATCCTATCTATCTATCTATCCCCATATCTATCTATCTATCCCCATCTATCTATCACTATCCATATCTATCTATCTATCTCATATCCACCATCGTCTATCTATCTATCTATCTATCTATCTATCTATCTATCTATTTTCTATCTATCTCATAATCTTTATCTATTTTCTATCTATATCTATCTATCTCATATCTATTATCAATTCTATCTATCTATATCTATCTATCTATCTATCTATCTATCTATCTATCTATCTATCTATCTATCTATCTATCTATCTATCTATCTATGCATCCATCTATCTATCTATCTATCTATCTATCTATCTATCTATCTATCTATCTATCTATCTATCTATCTATCTATCTATCTATCTATCTATCTATCTATCTATCTATCTATCTCACAGATATGTATACGTACTTTACAATGCAGTGCACTTTTTATTTCTAGCACCAGGTGGCAGCATTGACACATCCTATTCTGGTACAGCATTATTCCCTGAGATTACATTTTTACAAAGTATTTGTTAATTCTTTCACATAGAGTCCCTCCCATACATGGTGAAGTACAGATGTTCCACACTCATTGTGATATTTTGTGGAGCTTGCTGATGTCTCAGAAGTTTAGTGTAAGACATCTGAAACCTGCTGCATTTTGCATGACGCCACTATTCTTGCCTGGCACTTGCAACATAGTCAGGGATCGTCTGATCCAGCGTTTAGGAATTTTTAACTGAATTGTTCTTCTCAGAATACTTAAATTTTTGAACAGTTAATCCAAGAAATTCGTTAAAGACTTCAGTTTCTGATCATTCAAATTTGACACCTAATTCTCCATACTGTAGAAGACACTGGGGGTGGGGGACTGAGTGAGGACAATACCAGCGTAGCAGATAGTGGCTCCTTTAATGCTTAAGACCCTTCTATACTACAAGCCTTTACAGTCAGATTTTTACGCAGATTCAGGTTTTAAAAACTGTATAAATCTGACTGTAAAATAATCCCCATAGACGTCAATTGAAAATTCAAATTGTAGTCCACATCTCGGATTTTCAATAGGTCAGATTTTTAAACCGGCATTTTCACAAAAAAGTTGGAATATGTTTATTCTTTCTGATGTATTTAGACAAAAATGCGTCCTAAACATCTCTATGTCGGATCTCCATCCAAAATCCCATAGAGATTAATTGGTTTTACTTTCTGACCATAAATCCAGTAGAAAAGAAACAACCTAAAATCCAAAAACCAAATCAAAATATTTGTCGGGCAGCGTGGTTTTTAGATTCAGAATTCGACAATTATTTTGACACTTGCTGGGTGGATGCAGCCTTTACAGCCAGTGGCTACATCAAAGTGCTGTACATACAGGT
The DNA here is from genome assembly GCA_025379985.1 of Phyllomedusa bahiana. NCBI lineage: Eukaryota > Metazoa > Chordata > Amphibia > Anura > Hylidae > Phyllomedusa > Phyllomedusa bahiana. The sequence goes on along the minus strand of JAODAL010021391.1, from coordinate 36,023 downwards.
ACAGTTTGACGTGGGGGGTACCACCCACGGGGGGGAGGGGAGGGAGAAGGAAGCTGTCTCATCCAAACTCACTCCAGTGTGCTCAGCTCCCTGTTAGATATTGCAATTGTTGTTCTGGGACAAGAACTCTGCTCTTAAGTAGACATATTTTCTATTACAGTCACTGTTGTGGGATGGGGCAGGGCTGGGATGACAGGTAGGCGAAGGTAGGCAACCGCTTAGGGCTTCACTTTATCCCAGGCAGTAAGGGGGTGCAAAGAGGTATGTAGCGGGCTGAAATTTACATTGGGAGGGGAGAGGCGCAACATGCTTTATTTGCCTATGGCACCAGAATACCTTGTCCCAGCCCTGGGATGGGGCATCTACTAGTATAACAAAAACAACTCCATATCACAAGGCATTATGGGAAAGGAGCTGAGACGCTCAAGCGCCCTCTATTGGATGTAACAAATCCTCAATTTGCTTTTGACCGACTGGGTCTTTGGAAAGCAAAAGGGATATGTAGCCAAGCCAGCATCACCCATCTGTAGACAGCCATTTCGGGATGTTTGCCCCTCGTCAGTGCAGAGCAGAGCGATGCTGGTTTGGCTGAGTGGGAGGCAATGAGTGGCTCAGAAAGGGAAGATCTCTCCTCAGGGAGAGGGCCAAATAGGAGTGTGGAGATTCGAAATTGCCTCTGTCTACAGATGGGTGATACTGACTTGGCTAAATATCCCTTTTGCTTTCCAAAGACCCAGTTGGTCAAAAACAAATTGAGGATTTGTTACATCCAATAGAGGGCGCTTGAGCTTCTCAGCTCCTTTCTTATAATGCCTTGTGATATGCAGATGCTTCGTGGAGTGCAAAAGGCAATTTCAAATCTCCACACGCCTATATGGCCCTCTCCCTGAGGAGATATCTTCCCTTTATAAACAACTCCAGACAGAGTATAATAGAAATAATGGGCCAAATGTATTAAAACTGTCTCAGACTAGACTCTGGTACGTCTCGGTAGGTTAGTAGAGCCTTCGTCATTACATATAAAAGTGACTCACGGAACTTTATAAATGTGTCTCATTGTGAGACAAACTGCAGTGCACCAAAAAAGTATCCCGGGACAAATTTTGTATCAGTCTTGCCACTAGGCATGGATAAGTGCACTATTATTGCAACACATATTGTTGACCAAAATACATAAAAGTGACTAAACTTAAAAATGTGGCTTAACATGCTCCCTAGGAAATGGTGAAGTCAAGTGTTGAGGGTGTCGGATGGTGCACACAGTTTTGCTGCCAATCTTTTATACATAGGTTGAATATGGCCAACAACATTTTTTTTTGTCGGACAGCACGCCAGAGAACTGGTGCAGCCCATTTCATACTTCTGGCCCAATGTATTTTTTTCAATGCTGACCTACTCAAGGCCACTTGTCTTGGGATATGTACAGCCAGGAAGGAAGGTAAGGAAGGTCACGTAGAACTCTGCCAGATCAAGATGGGTGGAGGCCCCTTGCCAGTGTCCCATCATACATGGTTAACTTATGCCATCCAGCCACACCTGAAAGCTGTTGGCCACAATTTCAGATATCAAAAATTGCCAGGCTGAACTCTTACATTTTACATTGCTAGGCAATTCCATCATTACCAGCTGGCAGACAATAATCTAGTCTGTATGGAGTAGTAAAGTCCAGCAAGGTTCAATATGTTGCATTTAGAGGACAGCATGGTGGCTCAGTGGTAAGCACAGTGCAGCATGTTGGCTCGGTGATAAGTACAGTGTAGCATGGGGGTTCAGTCAGTAGATATCATAGTACAGCATGGTAGCCCAGTGGTTAGCACAGTGCAGCACAGTGATTCCATGCTTAGCACAGTGCAGCATGGTAGCTCAGTGGTTAGCACAGTGCAGGATGGTGGCTCAGTGGTAAGCACAGTGCAGCATGTTGGCTCGGTGATAAGTACAGTGTAGCATGGGGGTTCAGTCAGTAGATATCATAGTACAGCATGGTAGCCCAGTGGTTAGCACAGTGCAGCACAGTGATTCCATGCTTAGCACAGTGTAGCATGGTGGCTCAGTGGTTAGCACTGTGCAGCATAGTGGCTCAGGGGTTAGCACAGAGCAGCACAGTGGCTCAGTGGTAGGCACAGTGCAGCATGGTGGCTCAGTGGTTAGCAGCATGGTGGCTCAGTAGTTAGCACAGTGCAGCACAGTGGCTCAGTGGGTAGCACACTGCAGCATGGTAGCTCAGTGGTTAGCTAAGTGAAGCATGGTCACTCAGTGCTTATCACAGTGCAACATGGTGGCTCAGTAGTTAGCACAGTGTATCACGGTGGCTCAGCGGTTAGCACAGTGTATCACGGTGGCTCAGTGGATAGCACAGTGTAGCACAGTGGTTAAAACTACTGGTGGGCCCATGGGCATAGTAGACCTGGAGCTGCTTTTCAGCGAAAAAAAAATCTGTGAAAGAGAGGCAGAAAGCAAGAGTAATGTGCAGTTAAGTATAGTAGTTGTAGGGTGGGGCCCAAAAATTTTCTCCAATGGTGGGCTCCAATAATCAGCTTCGCAGATGGGCCCCAAAAATCAACTTCTCTCATGGCCCCTAAGAATTAAATTCACTGGTGGGCCCCATTGATCAACTTTACTGGTGACCCCAAAAATCAACTCCACTGGTGACCCCAAAAATCAACTCCACTGGTGGGCCCTAAGAATCTACAGTACTTTGTGGGTGACCCCAAGAATCAACTCCACTGCTGGGTCCCAGGAATCGTCTTTACTGGTGAGCCCCCTTAATCATCTGCACCGGTTGGCCTGGGCTTCCCAGTTAGACACTAGAGGCATCCCAATGACAGTGAACACAAATTCTCACTTTGCAGGCAGGAGACTGGTGCTCAGACCCATAGTGATACACACTAGTAGAGCCTTTATAATCAGTCAGGCAGACATCTTCCAGTACTTGCAGGTGGAGAGTATATGTTTTTTATTCCCGTTATATGACATGTCTCCTGCTGTGTCCTGCTCTATATCGTGCCTGTCACTGTTCTGTAATTCCTTACACCCCACCCTAAACCAAGTCTGTAACTTCGAGGCGGCTCGGTATCATGCTTTAGGCTTTGGCACTGGCGGATGACGCGGGCCGTGTGTCTCTGTGGTGCACCCATCCGTAGCATCACGTTGCAGTCACTCATCACTTAGCGGGACGTAAAGGTCCTTTGTGAATGCAACGTTTTTGTTAAATAATAAAAAGCGAGAGGCCCGAGTCGCTCGAGTGCATCCAGTCACATGAAGCACACGGGCTATTTGTTTACATGCACTTGTGATAATCCTTGTGGAGAAAAGCAAGGGATGATGGAGAGTGGAAATTGCTTCTCTGCTGTGAGCTGAGGTGGCAATTAAAAATCGTTCAATGAGAATTTAATTTGTTTTTTCTGCGGGCAAGGGGGAAGAGAATAAACAAGGGCCGGGCAATTTATGTTGGGTTCTCTTAATTTCACGGCAGTTAGAGCCAAACCAAAGCGGGCCCAAGGCCCCCTTCCCGCGCCCGGCCCCAGGGACCTCCCAAATTTTAAAACCCGCGGGTGTTTTTGTTTCTCAACATTAGCAACAATACAACAATAAGATTTCCCCTTTCGGGTTTTTATTTCCAAATTTTCAGAATTCCTACAAGCTTAGGCAACCACCACCTGGTCGGCCTCTTGCGGTAAAATAAAGAAACCCAATACCTAAAGTCTGGCTGGCACCACCCTTTACGGTTTTTCCTAATTAAAACTGCATTGGCCTTCTTAGGTTGGTAGGTTTACCCTGCCCCTTGGTTTTTCTTTGCAGGTCCAAAACAGGCAGTGTCCAATCCATCGTTGGGTGGCCCTTTACCCGGTTGGCTGTCCTGCAGGTATCTTGGGGGGGTTACCAAATTAAAGTTAGTAGGCCCCAAAACCATACCCGGCGCTTTTCCTGCAGGTAATAAAAACACATTTATGAAAAAGTTCTAGGACCATTTACCTCTGGTTTTTGGGGAACTACGGCGCAGTGTAGGGGCCTACCCGCGGGACAGGCCCCATTCCTGTTCTGTTTTTCGCTATAATAAGGCAGTGAGAATTACCCAAATGTAGGAATTCTGGTTTTTTTCTGCAGGTCAAAATTACAGGGCAGTGTAAAGCCAATACCACAGTCTGGCTCAGGCACCACCTTTACCCCTGGCTGTTCTTCTGCAGGCCCATACATACAGGGCAGTGTAGAGCAATACCACAAGTCTGGCTTAGGAAACCACTTACCCGGTCTGTTCTTCTGCAGGTCATTACATACAGGGCAGTGTAGACAATACCACAAGTCTGGCTCGGGCCCCCACCTTTACCCTGGTCTGGCTTGTTCTTCTGCGGGTCATACATCAGGGCAGTGTAGAGCCAATACCACAAGTCTGGCTCAGGCACCAAACCTTTACCCTGGTCCTGTTCTTCTGCGGTCATACATACGGGAACATTTGTAGACCAATACACAAGTCTGGCTCGGGCACACCTTTACCCTGGTCTGGTTTCCCTTCTGCAGGTCATACATACAGGGCAGGTGAGAGCCCATACCACAAGTCTGGCTCGGGCACCACCTTTACCCTGGTCTGGCTGTTTTTTTCTGCAGGTCATACATACAGGGCATTTGTAGAGCCAATACCACAAGTCTGGCTCAGGCACCCACCTTTACCCTGGTCTGTTCTTCTGAAAGGTCATACATACAGGGCAGTGTAAAAGCCAATACCACAAGTCTGGCTCAGGCACCACCTTTACCCTGGTCTGGCTGTTTCTGCAGGTCATAATACAGGCAGTGTAGACCAAATTTACCACAAGTCTGGCTCAGGCACCACCTTTACCTGGTCTGGCTGTTCTAACTTTTTCTGTGTCTAGATTTGGTGCCCAAATAATCATAAATGTGTCCTACTTCTAAGAATGTGGTGCAAAGCCCCCAGAACACCGCTAAACTCCGACCCCCAAAAAGTCTTGGGCACAATACAAAGCACTTATCGCGCCAAAGTTGGAGTGCATCTGTCATAATTTTTTGGTCGCCCAGGTAGGCACATCCATTTTTAAAAGGTCCTGCAGTGGGATATTTTTTTGAAAGGGCTCATGGAGGTTGGGATGTTGGGAATTTTTCCCAAAATCAAAAAACACCGGACGAGCCCAAAATTAAGGTGGAGACAGGATATGGCCAAAAAAGTAGGGAAGAGCCCCAACCCTTAATGCCTGTTAAGGTGGGGGGAAATGGAGTTTTGTTGTATCTGATTAACCATCAGTGATGAACATTAAATCAAATTTTCCCTTTGGGGAATCGCCTGTGTGATTTTTTAAAATTCAGAGGACAATTTTTTTTCAAAGGACCTTTAACCCGGAGTCTTGCAGGGGGATCAAACAAAATAAATAAAAATTAAAATATTTATTTTACATATATTCATTATAATAAATTTTAAACAAAAGTTTAAACAGTACAATGGTGACAATATGTGACTAACAACCGGTGCAGAGGGAGAGACCACCCTGCCCGTGAGGGCTTCCAGTCTACGTTGTCTATGGTGTTTGGATGCGGACAGTAGAGGAAGTGCTCTTATGGACTTTACACTAAATGGTGAGATAAAAACTCTACAGTATTTAAATGGCCTCTACAAAAAAAATCTAGTGAAAAGTTTTTCTCATGTAAAACCCCATCAAAAACAAAAGACAAGAGGGTTCCTTACCTATAAGAAGTGGATATCTGTGGGATGACCACCTCCGGTGCTGGTCACAGAATGAACAGGTGAGGTCTTCAGAGATGGGTTTAGCCAATTAATTGCAACAAAATAATATTAACACTTATGTAGATCTATAGAATTCTTGTTAAAACACTGATCCAGTCTGATCACCACTCCAGGGATCATGAAGGAAATAAAATATTTCTTTTGGGGGCAGATTTGTTTATGAGGTTCCATAGGTCTGGATCAATAGGGGGATGCAAAGTTCTGAAGTGACTTATACCCATCCCTTAGGAGAACCTGTTAGACATATGTCTTTTTTTTAACCACACTAACCATATAACTATATAAGTCCAGGAGCTATGATTAAAAATGTATTTTTTTTTCTCTTAATCTATCTTGCTCCATATCTCAGGGTTAGGACTGTCTTGCTAAGATCCAGCACCATGGACAGCACCATCAAGCTGAACCTGCACACTTCTTGCATTATTACTAGTATACTATGACTTGCATGTAGCCACACTTTCCCTTATGTTTTACAAGCACAAGTATCACTGTGGCCAGTGCACCCATATTTAACCCCTTCCTGACGAAACCTTTTATTTTTTTTGCCTTGTTCGTTTTTCCCTCCTCGCCTTCCCAGAGCCAAAACTTTTATTTTTCCATCTACACAGACATGTGAGGGCTTTTATTTTGCAGGACAAGATGTACTTTCTAATGTTGTCATTTACATTACCATAGAATATACTGGGAAACCGCGAACAAATTCCAAGTGGGGCAGAATGTGAAAAAAACGTACTTGCGCCATGTTTGCACGGGTTATGTTGTTACGCCGTTCAATGTTTGGTATAAATGATGAAACATTCCAAACATTTTCTATTTTTAACATTTTTGCCATAGCGCCATTTTCTGTGACCAATAGCTTTTTTGTACTTCTATCTATGGATTTGAGTGAGGGGGCATTTTTTGTAGGCTGAGGTGTACTTTTTATTGGTACCACTTTGGAATACATGTGAGTTTTTTGATCACTTTTATTTAAACTTTTAGAGGACCTGAAATGACCAAAATAATATGCAATTTTGGTGTTTGGATTTTTTCGTTCTACGGTGTTCAGCGTATAGGATAAATTATATATCTATTAAATATCTATTATATATATTAAATATATTTTAATAGAACAAACTTTTTGGGACGCGGCAATACCAATTATGTGTAACTTTTTTATTATTTTATGTATTTTATTTGTAAATTGGAAAAGGGGGTGATTTGAACTTTCAATAAATATATCTCTCTCTCTATCTATCTATCTATATATTGTGGCCGGGCGACCTTAGGTGGTCGCATGGTGCTGCCACTAGATGCCGTACGTCAGGGGACCTGGTAGAAATGTGCCACCGAGGGCATGGTCTTGGTGGGGGAAGCCAGGTGTCGGTCAGCAACATTAGGTTGCTGACACTCATATGTAGTATAGCTGATGTCCAGCCATTATGGGGTGGCTTTCCCGGAACAGCTGCAGTTGGGTGGGTGGCTGTTCCCACGTTCCCATGTTCCCACGTTCCCATGTTCCCACGTTCCAGTACCGGGATTTACCAGGTCTATAAAAGCCTGGTACTCTGGGTAATCGGGGGGTGTGGAAAGCCGAAACCAGTGGAGACTGGGGAAGTTGGTGCTGGTGGTGAGGCTGGATGTAGACCAACCAAGGTTAGAGAGGCAATTTGATGTTAGTTAGTGCTAGAATGGCCGAGATTTTATTATGTTTTGGTGCTGGTGGTGCGGGTGGTAGATCCAGCCCCGGTTAAGAGGCAATTTAATGTTTATTAGGGGCTAAAGGGCCCGGGTTTTTTTTATGTTTTTGATGTTTGTGTTCTGTATACTGGACCTCAATAAAGCTGGTTGAGGCCAGTGTTAAACAGAAGACCTGTGTCGGTGTGCCATTCTGCTTACCAAAGCGGCCATCTGCAGAGCTGAAGACCCCCTGAGACTGTCCAAGATGGCGGCTGGACGAGTGCATGTCGTTACAATATATATATATATATTATATATATATATATATATATATATATATATATATATATATATATACATATATATAAACCAAGGAAATATATAACAGATCAAGACCATGCTATCTCACCGGGAAGGTCCCAATTCCTCATTCATTTAGAGGCCACGGACATGTTTGCTGTGGCATCTAAAGGGTTAAAGAACACTGGATGGAGCCGGCTCCAACCCATGCTATTACCATCAGTTGTCAGCTGCAATAAGCAGCTGGCACCCGCTGACTTGTAACGGGATCGTGCCGCGATCCTGCTACAAAGCCCCTTGCCGATGCTATGACGTACTCATACATCATATGTCAGACAGCTGTTAAAGGGGTATTATCATTTCATTGATTAGCATTAAATATGTAGGGAAAGTTAAATAAAGACTATTACCAAATACATTGCTGTTCTGATTTTGCTTCATTTAAGAGTTAGTAGCAGATCTTATCTCTTTTCTTTATACACAGGTCTCCCTAGTTACTGTCCACCTCTCTCTGTTCTTACAAGCTGTATCTGTGGTCGGGATGATGACTCCCTCCCTGCTGTGTTCCTTCTCTTGAAATGTAGAGCTTTTTTGCATTACTTACTGACAAGCTTTAACTCTTTAGAGCTCTATAAACTTGTGCACCTCAGTTCACAAACTTCCAGCACTCATAAAACTGCAACACGATCAGCGAGGAACAGCAGAGTTTGTACGCAAATCGCTGCTGTAGACCCACCCACAGCATAACCAGAAAGTCTAAAGCTTTTTGGGTGATAATATTGATTTTTATAACTGTAAAGCACTGCCATGAAGCAGTAGTTTGCTCTGTAGTCTCACAGAATCTAAACTGGCTGGGCAGCAACTGCAGAGAGTTTTCAGGGCTTACTTATGTTAAGACACAAGATTATCGGCAAGTAGTGTTGCTCAAATCTGTTACTGGTCCCACTGGTTAGACTGAACTTGTGAAAAAATTAGATTTGGGACATCTCAAACCCCAATTTTTTCACTCTGACCCTAACCCTTAATCTAGCCCTAATCCTGACCTAAACGTATATTGGGGTTAAGGTAAGGCTTGGGTTTGATTGGGTGTGATAGGGTTATCTTACCTGTACTCTGTTGCTTTTGGTCATGTGATGCTGTCTGTCCGATGTCATTTCACTCTATTGTCACTTCCAGTCCAACGTCACATGAGTATAAATAATGTGGCATTGAACCGCAAGTGATATCGGATGGTAGTAACATCGGCGAGACAGTGCTACAGGACCAGAGAAATGTGGTGAGGAATGGGTACGTTAATTCATTCAAACACAGTAAAAAACCCAAACCCTAATTTAGGGTAAGGGTTATGATTATGGATGTTTTTTTTTAAGGTGAACATTGTAAAAAACGATTGGAACCAAATCAAAATGATTAGATTTATGACCAATTTGACTAAATTCTGAAGCATCACATTACCGTTAGCTTTTTCATGGATGTGGTTGCATTACGTGTTATTTCTATTGTGACAGCGGGATAAGTTGAACATCCTCTAAACGTGATTACTACAGATGTAGCAAACCTTAACTTTACAGTTTTAATGGGATTTACTATGATAAGTGTCAAGTTATGTATGTGGGCAGGCTCGGACTGGCTAACAGGGGAATAGGGTGAACCGCCGGTGGGCCCCTGAGCATGGCAGACCTTGAGTTCTTTTTTAGCTTAATAAACATCCTCAGAAGAGGCAAAAAAGCAGAGAATAAGAAGCAAAAAACAAGAGACGGAGGCAGGTACAGTCATTTACAGTATGGTGGGCCCCTAAATAAACTCCACCGGTGGTCCCAGAAAGAGCTCAACTGGTGGCCCCTAGAATCAACTCCACCTGTTGGCCCTAGGCATCCCAGTGCGACACTGTGTGTGTGTAACAATATCCAACTAATCCAATGCTTTTTTCTAACTTCAAGGTACATCTGTCAGACCAAATTTAATCTCTAAGGTCAGTTCCTTACAGATACTCTGGTTTCTACCTGCTCTCCAAAGCTATGCTTAAAAGGAACCTGTCGCATTGACCATGCTATCTGATCTGCTGGCATCATGCCAGAGAAGGAAGAGCTGAACAGCTCCTTTGTAGGAAAGATTCTCTAAAACTAGTGTTTACTTCATTTAAATCCCTGCTTATTCTGAGTTATGGAGTCCAGTAGGCGATGTTATCAATGATTGACAGTCATCAGGACTCTTTAATCTATAGTAAGCAGGGATTTAAATGAATAAATTATAAGTTCTACAGAATCTTTTCTTTATAAGACTAAGGGCGACATGTATGATCTTTGTCGTTTAAACGGCAATTTTTATGTGCATAATAATAGTGTAGAATGTGCCTGACTTACTGCGGGTAATAAATCAGACGCATTCTAGCGCATAAACAACAATTCTGACTCAGGTAAACCACTTTGAAAGTGCTTTACCTGTTCCAGCAGTAATGCGCCTAGAATTGCCGTACTGAAGCTAAAAATCTATATCTTTGTATAGTTCTAGTGCGATCCGCTTCCTGCACGCCACCCGAAATCAGGTGCATTGCAAAGTGCCCCGGACGCTCTATAACGTGCCTGATAATGGCGTACGGGAGGTTTTAAACTATTGTGAATGGGGCTGCGTTAGAAGTTGGGCTGAAAAGATGCCAGACCTCTGGCGCAGCCTCGTTGCCTGTTACATGTCGCCCTAAATATCAATCTGGTCAGCTCATCCTACTTTATAACACGCTGCCTTCAGGTCTCACAGCATGTTCAATGTGACAGGTTCCCTTTAAGTTAGTTAGGATTAAGTTAACTCTAGATTGTGCATTCATTAGCTGGTGCCTTCACATTCTGAAAGGTAGGTCTGGATAGGCCAGAGAGAAATATAGCGCTAGTAACGTAGTGTAGGACCCACCTGCATTTGAGGTCTCCTTGAAGTCGAAGGTGGGCTTAAGCAGTTTTGCGCAAAAGTGTGAACTAAGAACCTCAAAAAACTTTCGTGTTTGTTTTTTTTTTAAAGCAGGAATGTTTTTTTCAACGTATTCTAATTTTGTGTGCTGCTGATACTGCTATGGCAACCAGAGCTGGCAGCCTATCAGGAGAGATCAAACAGGTCTGTAGCTATAGCAACCAGAGCTGTCAGCCTATCAGGATAGATCAAAAGGGTCTGTAGCTATAGCAACCAGTGCTGGCAGCCTATCATGAGAGATCAAACAGTTCTGTAGCTATAGCGACCTGAGGAGCTGATGCAGCCCATACAAGAGGGGATATCTAGGAATAGGTAGCACACTGGTAATGGACAAATATTCCAAAGTGACTTGTTTTTGCAAGATCTTTAACTTAAAAAGCAATCCTTGTAGAGACAACCCCTTTAAGGCTACAGGCACAGTATGAATTGCAGCATTGCCATGACTTGGCTTAAATTCAATGTTTTGTTTGGAAAAAAATAATGTAGCAGGATATCTTATCAATTATTTTGGACTGGTTGCATAGTTACTTGCCACTTTTTATTGCTATATAGAATTTTTGAAGATGTGCTACAGGGGTGTACTTTCCTATCTTTCCTCTTATCTTGACAAAATTCCAAGGGGAGTGGCACAAGATTTTGCGATACTCTGTCGGGAGTTGTTTGTCTTATATATGTCTATATGTGGCCGCCGGGTGATCGTGATGTGTATTGCAGCCTGTTAAAGCTTTTCCTTGCATGTTATGACAATGTATTGAATTTGTTTTGTTAGAAGCTTGAGTCCTTAACAAGATTTACAGAATGCGAACGGTGGACCCATCCTTAATGCCGAGACCCCTAGCCGAAAAGTGCGTTCTCTGAAGAAGACTACAAAATATGGTAATGATTAGTGTTGAGCGATTACGTTGGCCATCGACATCGGTCGATGGTCGATAGTTGGCCATCATCGACAAGATAGTCGATAGTCGATGGTAGATTATGATCGGTGACCATTAAAGTCTATGGGAAAGCAACAACACCTCCATTCTTACACCCAACAGGGCTGGAGAAGCTGGAATTAACATCCACAACAGCAAACTGGATACGTGCTACATCTTAGGCAACACCCTCAGGTTATAAAAGTCACAGAAAAAAAAGTCACAGACCATTCACTATCCCTGTCTTGCACCACAGCATGACCCTTAAACCTGCATGACCCACAAATTAAAAAGTGCCAGAAGGCAAACCACTCATATAAGTCACAGAAAAAAGTCTGGACCATTATATCCCTGTCTTGCACCACAGCATGACCCTTAAACCTGCATGACCCACAATTTAAAAAGTGCCAGAAAGGCAGTATGATTTGAACCACCATTGTACTTGAACTGGACATTGACTATCCTGTCCTGGAACGCAGCATGACCCTTAAACCTGCATTACCCACAGATTAAAAAGTGCTGCAAAAAGGAGTCTTTCAACCACCATTTTAGTTGAACTGGACATTGACTATACCTGTCCTGGGCCACAGCATGAGCCCCAAACCTGCATGACCCCAGATTAAAAAGTGACGGAAAAAGGAGTCTTTCAACCACCATTTTAGTTTCACTGGACATATACTGTCCTTGTCTTGGGTGGCGCGTGCCCCTCCGTATGAGTGTGGACCAATTGAGCTTCACTTGGAAATACTGGTGGTTAACGCTCCTGTTACACCCAGGTGCCCTTTATCTTGGCATTCTTTTTCTCATTTTACTCAACGTGCTGAAGGAAATGGTCTCTGTACTTTGTTCTCTGTCCGTGCTCCATACTCCATGTCCTCTGAATAACCTACATCTGGTCAAGTTTTCCTGTACCTCCCTTGTACAATTCAGCGGAATTTTTTTACCAGCTATTTTGTACATGCAAGTTTTTTAGTAGTTTAATTCTAGAAAACACATTTTTAAAATAGGATGGAATCCCACCATGTCTTTGTTTCTCTTTTTTTAAATTATATTAAATGGGTTGTCTCAATACAGGGATTGATAGCTATGTTAAAGATCTTGCAAAACAAGTCATTTTGCAATATGTGTCCATTAACAGTGTCCTACCTATTCCTGTTTCTGACAGCAGCATCACCCTTGAGCCACTCTTGACAATTGTGAAGAACAAATGTCTGTTAGAAAACCACATTTTTTACAATAGGACCTGTAGTCTAGCTGCATTTCACAGCAAAATGCCCCCAAAAATTCAAAACATGACAATTGCGCTGGATGCAGGTTGCATTAACCACTGAAGGACAGATTGGCGACGCTGTTCGTTACTGAGATTCACAGAGCCCTGACCCAGCGATGACAGGCCTGACGGTCCTGCAACTGACGATCCGCTGGCATGCGAGTTGTCGCCAGCACTGGAAGGAGCACCTTCTCTCGGACCTCTACCTCCATGTCCTACACCCCTCTTTGCTCAACAAAGCTGGCCTGCGCCAAAGTGAAAAAACATGTATCTGAAATGTTTTCGGATAATAAAAGGTATTTTTTTGGCACCTATCAATTCACCTGTGGTAACTACACAATTGCTGGATTCAAATTTAACTGCAAGGTGGCTCTATCAACAAATCTGGACTGGGCAAAAGTGCAAAAAACACGTATCTGTAATGTATTCGGATAATAAAAGGTATTTTTTGGCACCTATCAACCTGTGCTGACTACAAAATTGCTGGATTCTAATTTAACTGCAAGGTGGATATATCAACAAAGGTGGAATGGGCAAAATTGAAAATGAACACCTGTCTGAAATGTATACTGATAATTAAAGTGGAGTTTTGCACCTAACAAAGAGACCTGCAGTTACTAGAAAAGATGTGTATCCTAATATAAGTTCAGGCTGCCCAATATCCAGGAAATATTTCAATAGAAAACTGTTAATAATAAAGCTATTGCAGTGCAATGTCTACACTAAGTCTTGGTGAACTTTATCCAGTATTCTTTATAGAGCTTGTCTGTGTTCGCCCCCCCGTGACTTTACAGCGGTAGATGCTCCTTTAAAATTCTCTACCTAACTACATAAAATCTTCCAATCTCTAATCTAACTAAGTTGTAAAGATCACAGCTAACAGTAGAGCTTTCTCTGTGAAGAAATAGATTAATTTCGCTGAGCTGTTTGGACACAAGCAGAGCGCAGGTCCTATCCCTATGAGACGCTGAGAGACACTGAGGCTGAACAGGAAGGGCTGTTCTATGTAAAACGAGGTCATGTGATTTTTCCAGCCAATCGCAACCATACACATCCCAGTCATGATGTCGCACACACATCTCACCCTGCTCTATTCTGTAAGCTGATTTGCTGGCCGCCAAAATGGCAGGAAGCGCCGAAAATGGCGCGATATTAATAGATGATGCACAGATTTTAACCTAAATTATCGCATGATCTAAAAATTTCGATCAACATAAAAACTGTGCCGATTTCAACTTTGTCGATAATAATCGCTCAACACTAGTAATGATGTATGATTAAAATAAAAAAGAGAGGAGACAATTACATTTTTGTATGTTACATTATTCTGATCTCCCTATCATAGCTAGGGATTTTTTTCTACAATCGAGCATTGTGATATAAGCTCTACCTAAAATATTTTTGAGTTTGAGAACAAATTACCTGAGGCACAGACTTATTTCTGCCTGAGAGTTACAGACTTACAAAACCCTTTGGCTTGGAAAGCAGCAGATCATTCTGTACCATGTCAGATACCACAAAACAGGGGACAAGCAGAACACATCATGCATATTTTATGAATGCTTCCCCTGAGAGATGGTTTATTTGTAAAAAGCAGCAGTGTACAGAAAAAATGGAATGTCTCAGTAACCTATTCATTATCAGAAGTATCCCTCACCTCTGCAGACTAATCCTATAACAGGTAATGTATGTAGCACAGCAACAAATTGTATATCAATCTAAGTAACCTTATACTCCTAGCTGTCTTGTGTCTCTTAAAGGGGAATACCACTTATGCCATGTTTCTTCATCTACGGCCATGTTCACACGGCTTATTTCTGCGCGCATTTCGCCGTGTATTGAGCATTATACACGGCGAAACGCGCACCGCAATTATAGTAATCGATAGGTCTCAGAGAACTATGGATTACGCGTCATCCCCCCCGCGTGTACAATATGATCGTATTGTACGCGCGGGGAGATGATATGTCAATTGTTCGCGCCGATTACGTGCAGTGAACAATGCATGTCTATGGGGCTGGCGGGCTGCCAGCCCCTCCGTACTTCGGGAGTACGCACTAATCAGCGCGACTCCCAAACGGCATACTGCAACGCGTACTGTACGCGCTGCAATTACGCCGTGTGAACATACCCTAATGGAAATGGCTGAGGCTGACACTGGATTTGTAACTTTGAGCATATAAACCTCTTAAAATTCTTAAAATGATTGGGTCTCACTTATAAACACTGTCTCAAAGGAAAAGGCCTTTTTGTCCATACAAGAACTGGAGTACAACTTTTATTTTGGTTGACATAAGGCTCTCCACTTTGGACAATCAATTTATCAGAAGGGTCCCCTAAAATATGATGATCACAAAATACCCCCCAAGTGGGACCCCCTCAGCTGTAATCTGTGGGGGAAAAAAAACAGTAAGGGGGACATGTATGAACGGGGCTGCGCCAGAAGTCTGGCATATTTTCAGCCCGACTTCGGGCGCAGCCCTGTTCGCATTAGCCTCCCGAAATCAAGTATCAAGTGCATTACAGAGCGCCCGCAACACTTTGTAATGTGTCTGACATCTGGGGGAGTGCGGGAGGCGGGGTGCACTAGATTTATAGCTTCAGTGCAGCAAATCCAGGCGCATTACTGCTGGAACAGGTAGAGCACTTTCAAAGTGGTTTACCTGAGCCAGAAATGTCGTGTTAGGCCTCGTTCACACGGCTTATTTGCCGACGGATTGGCGCCGTATTCCGCGCCGGATTTGCGCTTCAATACGGCGCCAATCCGTCGGAGTCATTACGGTAATCCACTGCTCTCATTGAGAACAGTGGAATCCGTCGCTCCTCCCCGCTCGGCAAATCCGCCGCGGGGGGAGAAAGTGACATGCACATTATTTACGGCCCGGACGCGCCGTAAACAATGCATTGTCTATGGGTCGGGAGCGGCGCCCCCGCCGCGCTCCAGCCCCGCCCCCGTCCCGCCCCGTATTCACGGCGGATTTGTGCGCTCAATACGGCGCACAAATCCGTCGGAAATAAGCCGTGTGAACGGGGCCTTAGTGCTAGAAAGCGCCTGATTTATGACCCGCTGTAGAGCAGGTTAAAAAATCAGGCATGTTCTATTCCATTTAAATGCCAAATTTCATACATGCCGCCCTTATTGTTCAATTTCCCTCCAGCACCACCGCAGGAGAAACCAAGTATTACACAATGTCCATTGCTTTGAATGGGTTGTCTATGTAATAGAGGACAGGACAAGTCCTCCAGAGCAACAAACCCTCTTTGTAACTGCTCTTTACATAAACTAATAGCTAAAGGTCCTGAACCGGAAAACTCTCTCTGTTTATTCAGAATTACCTAATAGAATATATATGAATGGAATTGGAATTGTAACGCCCCTTTAAGAAATAAAGGCTGTGGTCCAATGGTGTCATACAGATAGCAAAGCCATGTTTTATATTAGACAGTAATGATAATTTAGAAACAATAATGATATTACCAAGTCAATAAAATCAATCAACATTTCCTTCTAGCAAAGGACACAACCGACTGGTGTTTTTTAGAAAGAGTGATATAAAGAGAAAATATTAATTGATCAGTTGTATATAGGATGGAATTATATGGAGGACGCAAGAGACACATGCCCCAGGATGTCCAACACCTGGAAGGCCTAGGGGATCTTCATCATCCAACGTCCATGAAGACGGTTTGGTGCTCTTGTTCAGCCAAGGCCAGGTAACTATCACGGATCACGCCGCAGTCCCATGCCATGGACCGCCAGCGTGTCATGCCTTCCTGGTACTTGCCTGTCCTGTTGCTTCCTGGGGTCGTGTGTGCGCACTGTGCGTCCTAGGGCGCGCAAGCGGCAGCTTCCTGCCCTTTATAGGTTACTTGTCTCTGTCTACTTCCTCTTGACCTATGACCCCTGACTTTAAGAGGAAGTTCCTCCCTTTGATCTGGGTCAGTCCATTGTTTGTTGCATTGCTGTTTGTTGCAGTCTCATGCTGAGTGCATCTCTGAGCTCCTGTCAGTGTCTCTGGACTTAACCCCTGAGATGCTGGTCCAGTTCCTGTAGTCATCAGAGCTCCTGACCATATGTCTGTCGTCTCCTGCTGTCCTGTGTCTGCTGTATCTTGCCGTGATCCCCGTCCTGTATCTGCTGTCATGTTCCTGATGTATCCTGCCGTGATCCCCATCCTGTACCTGCTGTACCCTGCTGTGTTACCTGTCCTGTTCCTGCCGTGGCCTGATGTGGTGTACATCGTCTCCAGCTACCTGTGTTCCTGTCCTGCACCTCGGCTGTCACCGCAGGTAGCCACATCAGGGGTAGCGACCTGGGGGTCCCCGCAGCTAAGTCCGTCCCGCTTTGCGGCGGGCTCCGGTGAAGACCAGGGGCCCCTTAGACTCCGCTCCCTGGCGTGGTTCTCCATCTACCATCTCGCCTGCATTGACCACAGTGGATCCACACCCAGATGTCAGCGGTCGGCGCTCCAACGTATGCTGTTATTGCCGCACCCGTTACAGAATGGACTGACCATGGATCCCGCCGTGGTGACCTCGCCTACGTTTTTCTGCTGTTATCTGCTGTATCTGTTATGTCTGTCTCTGTCTGTCCCACTGGCTCATGGCTCGCCCAGAGTGTCTGTCTGTCCCGCTGGCTCATGATTCGCCCAGAGTGTCTGTCTGTCCCGCTGGCTCATGGTTCGCCCAGAGTGTCAGTATCCCTGTCTGCTGGCTCATGGTTCGCCCAGAGTATCTGTCTGTCCGCTGGCTCATGGTTTGCCCAGAGTGTCTGTCTGTCCGCTGGCTCATGGTTCGCCCAGAGTGTCTGTCTGTCCGCTGGCTCATGGTTCGCCCAGAGTGTCTGTCTGTCCGCTGGCTCATGGTTCGCCCAGAGTGTCTGTCCGGGCGCTGGCTCATGGTTCGCCCAGAGTGTGTCTGTCTGTGCTGGCTCATGGTTCGCCCAGAGTGTCAGTATCCTGTCCGCTGGCTCATGGTTTGTCCAGAGTATCTGTCTGTCCACTGGCTCATGGTTCGCCCAGAGTGTCTGTCCGCTGGCTCATGGTTCGCCGAGAGTGTCAGTATCCCTGTCTGCTGCCTCATGGTTCGCACAGAGTGTCTGTCTGTCCGGTGGCTCCTGGTTCGCCCTGCGGGTCTGTCTGTCCGCTGGCTCTTGGTTCGCCCAGAGTGTCTGTCTGTCCGCTGGCTCATGGTTCGCCCAGAGTGTCTGTCTGTCCGCTGGCTCATGGTTCGCCCAGAGTGTCTGTCTGTCCGCTGGCTCATGGTTCGCCCAGAGTGTCTGTCTGTCCGCTGGCTCAAGGTTCACCCAGAGTGTCAGTATCCCTGTGCGCTGGCTCATGGTTTGTCCAGAGTGTCTGTCTGTCCACTGGCTCATGGTTCACACAGAGTGTCTGTCTGTCCGCTGGCTCATGGTTCGCCCAGAGTGTCTGTCCGCTGGCTCATGGTTCACCGAGAGTGTCAGTATCCCTGTCCGCTGGCTCATGGTTCACCCAGAGTGTCTGTCTGTCCGCTGGCTCATGGTTCGCCCAGAGTGTCACTATCCCTGTCCGCTGGCTCATGATTCGCCCAGAGTGACAGTATCCCTGTCGGCTGGCTCATGGTTCGCTCAGAGTGTCTGTCTGTCCGCTGGCTCATGGTTCACCCAGAGTGTCTGTCTGTCCGCTGGCTCATGGTTCGCCCAGAGTGTCAGTATCCCCGTCCGCTGGCTCATGGTTCGCCCAGAGTGTCAGTATCCCTGTCTGCTGGCTCATGGTTCGCCCAGAGTGTCAGTATCCCTGTCCGCTGGCTCATGGTTTTCCCAGAGTGTCTGTCTGTCCGCTGGCTCATGGTTCGTCTAGAGTGTCTGTCTGTCCATTGCCTTGCTCATGGTCCAGCCCAGAGCGTCCGTTGCCTAGCTCATGGTCCAGTCGAGAGCATCCGTTGCCTAGCTCATGGTCCAGCCCAGAGCGTCCGTTGCCTAGCTCATGGTCCAGCCAAGAGCGTCCGTTGCCTAGCTCATGGTCCAGCCTAGAGCGTCCGGTGCCTAGCTCATGGTCCAGTCCAGAGCGTCTGTTGCCTAGCTCATGGTCCAGCCCAGAGTGTCCGTACCCGTTTTGGTGCTTTCCCGCCCTGAGTCCCCTCCCTTTCTTGCCTGGTGTCCTGTTTGTTTCCTCCCATGCACCTCCTTATCTAGGTGTTCCCTATACTGGCTATATACAGCCTGTACTTGGTTTTGGGGTTTCCCCCGTCGAAGTTGCGGGCCCCTGACCTACGTGGAATGCTATTTTTGTGATTTGGAGGGGGAGAGGGGGCTTTGAGGGAGGGGGGGGTACTGTCAAGGGTCACGCCGTGGTCCCCTGCCATGGACCGCCAGCGTGTCGTGCCTTCCTGGTACTTGCTTGTCCTGTTGCTTCCTGGGGTCCTGTGTGCGCACTGTGCCTCCTAGGGCGCGCGCACGGATGCTTCCTGCCCTTTATGGGTTACTTGTCTCTGTCTACTTCCTCTTGACCTATGACCCATGGCTAAAAAAGGAAGTTAATCCCTTTGCTCTGCGTCAGTCCATTGTATGTTGCAGGCTCATGCTGAGTCCATCTCTGAGCTCCTGTCAGTGTCTCTGGACTTAACCCCTGAGATGCTGGTCCAGTTCCTGTAGTCATCAGAGCTCCTGACCATATGTCTGTCATCTCCTGCTGTCCTGTGTCTGCTGTATCTTGCCCTAATCCGCGTCCTGTATCTGCTGTCATGTTTCTGATGTATCCTGACATGATCCCCATCCTGTGCCTGCTGTATCCTGCTGTGTTACCTGTCCTGTTACTGCCGTGGCCTGATGTGGTGTACGTTGTCTCCAGCTACCTGTGTTCCTGTCCTGCACCTCGGCTGTCACCGCCGGTAGCCACGTCAGGGGTAGCGACCTGGGGGTCCCCGCAGCTAAGTCCATCCCGCTTTGTGGCGGGCTCCGGTGAAGACCAGAGGCCCCTTAGACTCCGCAACCCTGGCGTGGTTCTCCATCTACCATCTCGCCAGCAGTGACCACAGTGGATCCACACCCAGATGTCAGCGGTCGGAACTCCAATGTATGCTGTTGTTGCCGCACCCGTTACAGTAACCGTGCATGCATAAGGCTCTCTCTTTTGTGAAGTTCAAGGGAGTCGCTAGCTTAGATATCTATTTATCGTCTATAGACGGCATGTGCAGATACCACTTCTGTTTGTAGTTGAAATAGGGGGCCAAATGGAATCTTTGTCCCAAGTTGGTATGGAGACCCTCAGTAAAGTTATCACCCAATAGTCTCCAACAGACAATTTATGATGGGGTCAGTCAGGCTTCCATCAAGTTTCTACCTCTTTGACTGCAAGAATAGTGCTGCATGCTGTGATAGTCTTGCTGTCAAAAGTGATAGGAACTTTAAAAGTTCACCTTAAAACTAAAAGTATTTATTTTATCTTAATACATATGTGTCCATCCGTATCCTTCTGCAGATTTTCTAAGAAATCTAATTTCTAACTAAAAAATTTAATACAATATTGTGGCATGCTAGAAAACCCCTAAGCAAGCTGCAATTCACTCCATAACCACTGGGTGGCCACCAACAGACAAAAAAAACCCCCCTAAACAACTCCTGACAGAGTATCGAACAATCATGTTTTTCTTTTACAGCTGGTCTTGTGCCACTTATCTTGGGATATATCGAGTTAATAGGAAAGGTAATATTTTGAATCCCAGTATAGTATAAGAATTTTTGCTGGTATTTCATTATCTTGATTAATGGGCTTCTATCAGCTGGTATATAAATGCATTTATAGCCATAGAAAAGACTCAAATAGTTATTTTGCAGCCTACGGTCATTCTGTGAATCAAGCACCTATTGTTCTCTTACAACGGAAACTGCTCATCCTAATTAAGATGAAGAGTCTCGCCCCATTTCTAGTTCCTTCACTTGGTCTCAAAGGTGTGATAAATGTTCGTATTCATCTTCCTCTCGCTTTTGCTTTTAGTTTGATTGGACAGACGCTCGCATCTTTGAGTCAAGTTACAGCAGAAGTGGGCAGTCTGGTAATGATCATTAGAATGAGAAGCATTAATTAAGTCTATGGAGAGGAATTAGTAGCTGTAAAATGTCTGTCATGTTTGGTGGAGGTGAGAACCCCAGGAGAAAAGTCTTCAAGAGGAACAAAATATGCACTGTAGAAAACAGAGAACACCATATATCATGCAGCAGTTAAGAATATACTATGCATAACGACACCTAAAACCATTAGAGGTTATATATATATATATATATATATATATATGTATATGTTATGTGCATGTATACATATTGCCTCTAATGAATTTAGGTGTTGTTGTGCATAGTATATTGTGTTCTCTGTTTTCTACAGTGCATATGTTGTTCCTCTTGAAGACTATATATATTAGTTTTGTTAAGGATTTGTTAGCAACAGACTGCAATGTGCATCAGAATCACCAGGGGTGGTGGTGGTGGTGGGGGTGTCTCATATAGTCTCATATAGACTCTAAGGGGGACATATATGACTCCGGCTGCACTAGTTTCTTTGGCGTGATGTCCGCCAAAAAAGCTGTTGTTGGTCCTGTTCAACATATGTACCAAAGGTTGCGTGCCAAAAAGGGGTGCAAGTCCGACATTCTCAACACTTATGTCCATGCCAATTCATAGGGGTCTGTTGCGCCACATTCATAAGATAAAACTTTGAGACTCTCGGTTCACACATTTTGATCAAAAGATGTTTAAGCTGCCCACGACTTTCAACGTGATCTCAAAATTGGGCAGTCCTATACTATCTTTACCTCTCAATCGAGCCAATCAGGCCTCTCACTGGGTAAACCGACCTCCATTATTCAGAGAGAAAAAATAAAAAACACCCAACCTGCAAGCTGCCCTTCTTATGACAGCCTGATAGATAGCATAAATACTTCTTTAGGGATTTCCACGTAGTGTATTGCCCTTTTTGCAGTAGTGTGCCGCTGGCGGCGGTCTGTGTGTGTACATGTATAATTACATGTGTGCCGCAGCCCTGCCAGTGGCACCCAGGTTTGCATACGTTTTTTCAGAAATGTTTTTGTGTGCAGAAACATACGTTATACTTGGTGTACATTGATTTTAACCTATATGGGAAGGAAGGGGTGCTTCCATTTTGGGTTTCTGTCCCCGCCCACTCTCACAGGCTGTCATAAGAAGGGCAGCTTGCAGGTTGGGTGTTTTTTATTTTTCTCTCTGAATAATGGAGGTCGGTTGACCCAGTGAGAGGCCTGATTGGCTCGATTGAGAGGTAAAGATAGCATAGGACTGCCCAATTTTGAGATCACGTTGATAGTCGTGGGCAGCTTAAACATCTTTTGATCAAAATATGTGAACCGAGAGTCTCAAAGTTTTTTCACATTCAGAAGATAGACCCGTTTATGAATACTGCTTGACAGAATGGGCGACATGCATGAACATAAAATTTCATGTGCATAATAATGGCACAGAATGCGCCTGATTTATGAGCCAGCTGTACAATAGGTCATAAATCAGGCCCATTCTAGCGTTTGGGTGACATTTCTGGCTCAAGTAAACCACTTTGAAAGTGCACTACCTGTTCCAGCAGTAATCCGCTTAGAAATGCTTTAGTAAAGCTATAGATATGTAGCTTCGCTACGGTTCTAGTGTGCCCCGCCTCCCGCACGCCCCCTGAGATTTAAACATGTATGAACGGGGCTTAAAAGATGCAGATATCTGGCGCGGCCCCATTCATACATGTCACCCAATGTGTTACAAAAAGTGTGTACTATTCCATGCAAATTTTGAACTGGCATGGCTCAGACAAATTTTGACACTTTTTGAGATACTTTTTTGATGCCTGAATGTGTCTCACAATGGGATTCATTTATAAAGTGTTGCAAAACACTTTCATACAATGTTCACAAATGCTACACTAACCTACCAAGATGTATCACTGTTTAGTCTGAGACAGTTTTCATATATGTGCCTCACATAGCATAAACAATTCCCGATAGAGTGTCACAAAATCATGTTTTTTTTTCTTTTTTCAAAGCTGATGATTTTGCGCCATCTTGGGATATGTTGATTCAAGAGAAAAGGTAAGGAAGGCCACAGCTGTACTTGTTATGATTGTATTCGAACAACTATAGTTATGCCTATTTAATTAGTACAACCTCAAACATAGGTACAGATAATGCCTAAATGTTTTAAAAAAACATTTCCTATGTCATCCTTTCATGTCATGAGACCTGGAGTGTCTGGTTTGCTAAGAAGTTATGTAGTTTATGGAAAACAAAATAATAAGCAACAATCGAAACCCGACTGTGATGAATATAAGAAAAGGTTTTAAAGACAATTGAGAATGTGCACACTTTTCCCCTGATGTCCATCCCACCCATGCAAGTGTGATTTCCGCAGCATTCTCCAACTAACCTATGCATACATTTACATCATCCAGTTTGGCAGAACCATTCCTGTGGAAGCCCTCCTTGCACTTCTCACAATGCTGTCTAGTCTGAGACAGTTTGAATATATGTGCCCCACACAGCATAAACAACTCCCAATAGAGTATCACAAAATCATGTTTTTTTCTTTTTTCAAAGTTGATGATTTTGCGCCATCTTGGGATATGTTGATTCAAGAGACAAGGTAAGGAAGGACACAGCTGTACTTGTTATGATTGTATTCAAACAACTATGGTTCTGCCTATTTAATTTGTACGACCTCAAACAAAAGTACAGATAATGCCTTAATGTTTTAAAAAAAACATTTCCTATGTCATCCTTTCATGTTGTGAGACCTGGAATCCACTGACAAGTGTCTGGTTTGCTAATAAGTTACCGTATTTTTCGAACTATAAGACGCACTTTTTTTCCAAAAATACCCAAGTGGCCTCAAACCCCTGTGCAGTGCACACAGGCAGAGGCCTGCAGCATGACATGAGCACACTTCTGGGGCCATATCATCCTTCCCAAAGCACCCAGAAGGACCCTGCCTTCAAGCAAAACGCACTGTGTGAAAGCACCCTTAAAGTCCGAAAAATACGATATGTAGTTTAGGGAAAACAAAATAATAAGAAACAATCGAAACCTGACTGTGTGATGAATATAAGAAAAGGTTTTTAAAGACAATTGAGAATGTGCACACTTTCCCCCTGATGTCCATCCCAACCATGCAGGTGTGATTTCCGCAGCATTCCCCAACTAACCTATGCATACATTTACATCATCCAGTTTGGCAGACCCATTCCTGTGGAAGCCCCTCTTGCACTTCTCACAATGCTGACCACGAGTGTTGTGTCTGCAGCCCACGCAGACCGCCATGTGTACAATCTCGATGTAAGTGCAGCGATTGGAGTGCCCGTAGCAATAGCAATCTTGTGAGGAAGGAGGTGGGGGAGAAAGAGAGAGAGAGAAAGAGAAGGCATGCTTGGTGAGGACCATGTGAGGGGTATGATGCTAGATGTCAGCATGATGTTGTGACACTGAAACTTAGAGGGGATTCATTAAAATTAACTAGCGCTGACTGATGGGATTTCCAGACAGAACATCATGCTGAAGCGAAATTGAGTTGCCTTAGGTATCACCAAGGGTAGTTCTATGGAGTTCAATAACTAGTCCCCCTGGTAGTAATAGAGCTTTGACAGGCACTCTGTCACTCTAATATGGTTAGAATAAGGTACACTTCAGCTGTAGTCTAAAATCAACAGTAAATCCTTGAGTGCTATTTTTTTTTCCATTAAACAGTTATCAAATTCCAAAACAGGTGCCCCATCATTATTAATATTTTCTAAAAACATGTCCCCCCAATACTTAGTCTGAAGTTGGTGAAGGGAGAAACAGTATTCTAACCCAAAAACAAAAAATCCATATCCTACAACTGGTGGAGAAGCTTTGCCAAGAGAGTCAATTTTACTCCGAATGAGACCACCCAATAAAGTATAGAAAGACAACTCTATGTTAAATCTATCAGACCGCAGTATTGCCAACTCATTCCTTTAAATTCAAGGCTGGTTTTTGGGGCTCGTTTCTACACAGGCACATAAAATACAATTCTATTATTTGGCGTGTGTGTTAAAAATACAACTTTTTTGAGTCCTTTTTGGTCCAATCAGCCGAGATATCTTCATGTCAGGCCTCCAGCAGAAACTGCTGGAAAGTTGATCGCTCAACTCTGTATACACTGCACATGTTAAGCATGCTAAAGGATATATAGCAGATGGGTTATTGATCCAGGGATTTACACTGATGGCCTTATTTGAATTGCAAAGGAACTTACTTTCCCATAAATTTGGAAATTTGGTAATTGCCTCTTCGGAGCTTGCTTTTGACTTCCTGAATGGACTTAAGTTTTCTTTCAAGCTTAATAACTTTGCTCCTAGAGTCCTTGTGAAAATTAAAATTGATGGCTCACAATTTTGCTATCAGGCTGAAAAATAAGAAAAAAGTCCTGCAGCCAGTTTTTTTTTAAGTAATTAGATACCTTGAGAACAGCAAGACAAGTCTCTCATACCTCTTTCGCAGTGAAAATAGTTCAGAGAGTTAATTTGGTTCTCTTTGAAAAACCCCTTGGGAAATTTAGGGAAACTTAAAAGGCCACTTTATAATTTCTCCCCAGGTGGGGACGCCCCTTTTTCCCTTTTTTTTCCGGGCCCCGGAATCTGCGCCGGGATTTATGTCGGGGCCCGGGGGCCCCACTCCATAACAAGCATGAAAAGTCCGCCGCCCTCGCCAGGGTGCAAAGGTCCCAGTGGGGGTCCGGGCGCAGTGCGGCGCTGGGGCCTATGATTTTTTTGCCGGGGGTTGGTGCGGTCAAAAAATTGGGGGGGGAAAAGTCCCCCCGCCCTGGCCAGTGTGTGGGGGCCGTGGGGGGGGACCGAGGCGCAGTCCCGGGGCTGCCCCCTAAGTTTCGCCGTCGGGGCCCGTTGCGCTCGAACATTCGGGCAAAATTTTCCCCTGGGGCCTCACCAGTGTGTGGGGGGCACGTGGGGGAAAGGGCGCAGGGGGGACTTAGGCGCCGTGGGGGGACTGCGCCAAAAAAACATTCCCCCGATCGAGAAAAGGGTTTGGAGAACAGCGAGAAATCTTTCCAAAAAGTCGGGGGGCGGATTTTTGAATCAAAAAATCCCCCCCCTTTATAAAGGTTTTGGGAAAGGGGGCTGGAAGCCCACAGCGCCCTCTGTTGGTTGAAAAACAAATCCCCCAATTTGCTTTTGACCCACCGAGTCTTGAGAAAGAAAAAAGGGAAATTTTTTTAGCCAAGCCAGTTTTTCCCCTCATTTTTCAAACCAATGCTGTTTGGGGAATTTTTGCCCCCTTCAGTGCAGGGGTAGAAAAGATACTGGCTGGTGTGTGGGGGGCCCAATCGGGTTAGCTCAGGAAGGGAAGATCTCCCCTTAAGGGGGAGCACCGAGAAGGCTTGAAAGGGGTTTTTTTTTTTCCCCTTTTCCCCCTTTAACTTAGGAGAGTTTTTTTCCCTTTCCCTTTGGGGGCTCCCCCATGCCCCCCCAACCAAAACCCAAAGGCCAAATTTAATCTTCCTACCCCTGCCTGAAGGGGACAAAAATCCCAAAACCCAGCTTGTCTGTAGATGAGAGATTTGGCTTGGCAAAAAAACCCTTTTTGTTTTCTAAAGGGAACCGGTGGGCAAAAGAAAATTTGAGGTTTTTTACAACCAACAGGGGCGTGTGGGTTTTCGGGGCCCCCTTTCCCATAATCCCCCTTTAAAATTGCAGATGTAAGAAAGAGGGCAAAAAAGGCAAAAAAAAAAATTAAAACAAGCCGTTCGTTGGGTTGCCTTTAAGGAAATTTCCCCCTTCCTAAAGGTTTTCAACATTCTCGGGAAAAAGGCTGAAACCAAAAAAATTTAAAAAAAAAATTTAAAACAAAATCATTTCCAATATCCTAATTCAAGAATTTCGGATTTTGGGAAATTCCCGGGGAAATACAGTAATTAAAATTCAGAAACTATTCTGTTTGGTGGGCCCAAAAAACCGGCCAATCAGAATAGGAGCGATAGGGGAACCTTTAAAACCTATGGGGAATTTTTGACCAATCAAACCCACGGGGGGACAGTTAAAAATTACATTTAAAAATTCCCGGGAAAAGGGGTGGTTTGGGCTGAGCTAGCGGGGGGCTGGGGCTACTTACCAATCAGAATAGGAGCGACAAAACCCCATTCTAGCCTATGGAAATTTTTGGGAACCAATCAAATCCAGGGCGGGAACAGTTCAAAATACTTTTAAAAAGGGCTAAAAAGGGGGGGTGTTTGGGCTGAGCTACCCGGGGGCTGGGCCCTTAGTCAGCCAATCAGAATAGGAGTGCCCAAGGGGCCCCCATTTAAAACTATGGAGAATTATTCACCAATCGTTTTGGAGCGAAAAAGCCCAAATTCTAGTCTATGGGAGAAGAAATAGCCCAATCAGAATCCACGGGGGGAAAATTCAAAATACAGAAAAAAACCAGAAAAAGAGCTGATTGGTGACTAGGGGGGGCTTGGCTTTTTCCCAAACCCCTTTCCAGGCGCAAGTACTTTTTCCCCCCCTTTAAAAGTCTATGGAGGGGGGCGCCGGGAAATCTGGGCGCCAGCGCGTCCCGGCTTTTGAAGAAATTAAAAAAAAAAATTTTTTTTTAAAAAAATTTGAAAAACATTATCGAAAAAAAAGCCAAAACCCTTTTTTAACAAAAAAAGCAGTTAAAATCCCGAAAAAAACGTGTTTGTGGGCCTAGCCCGGGCGCTACATAGGGAAATTGCAATAGAGAGAATCCCCGGGGAAAAAAAACATTATTTTCAAATTGTTTAAGCTATTCTCTTTGGTCGGCAAAAAACCCACCCAATCAGAGTGGGAGCGACAAATGCCCCTTTTTAAAACCCTTTATGGGGGAAAAAAATTTGGCCCCAAATCAAAAGGAGCGACAATGCCCCTTTTAAAAATTTCCTATGAAAAAAAATTTGGGACCAATCATATTAAAAAGGGGGGAAAGCAAAAAAACAGTAAAAAACCGAAACAGCTGATTGGTTAAGGGGGCGGGGGCCTTTCCCAGTTTACCCAAAATTCAAAACCCGCGGTTTACTTTCTCTTAGAGTTCTTTTGGTTTAAAAAAGAAATTCTTGCGCGTCGGGGATTGGCAAATTTTTTAAAAAAAAGGCCCCGTTTTTGGCCCCTTGGGAAAAGCGAGCGACGCTCCTATGGTTTTTTCTTTTGAAAATCTGAAATAAAATTTGTACTTCCCCCGAAATCAAATTATAACTACAAAGTTTTTCCCATGTGAAATATAAAAGGGAATAATATTTGGGGGTAACGAAAAAAAATTTTAAAATTTTCAATAAAATAAATTTTTTTAATTTTTCTTTATTTTTGTTACCCAAAGGGATCAAAAGAAAGGGGTTAAAACCGAAAAAAAAGAAATAAACATGTTTTTAATTGTTTTTAATATTTTTTTTTCGTTACCCCCAATTTTTTATTTTTTTTATTTTACACATGGGTTAAAATTCTGTAGGGGTTATAATTTGATTTGGGGGTAGGGACTTTTTTTTTTTCAGTTTGGGTTTTAAAAATCCCCCCATGGGAAAGCGCGCTCCGTTTCCCCTTTTGGCCCCAATTAACGGCGCCTTTTTTTAACTTACCCAAATTCACAGAGCGCGCTAAAAAAAATTTCTTTTAAACCTTTGAACTCTATGAAAAGTAGTCCGGCTTGTTTGGGCCCTTAAGCGGAAACGAGCCCCCCCCGCTTAAACCAAATAAGCCTTTTTCTGCATTTTTACTGAAAATTTTGAACTGTCCCCCCTTTTGAATATGATTGGGAAAAATTTTTTTTCTCCATGGATATAAGGGACATTGCCCCCTCCTATTCTGTTTGGTAAAATTTCCCCTTTAAATAGGTTAAAAAGGGGGACTTTGTCGCCCCTATTCTGTTTGGGCGGGTTTTTCCCGGGCCCAAAATGAAAGAGTTTAAAACAATTTAAATTTACTGTATTTCCCAGAAATTTTTTTTCAAATTAAAAATTTTCCCAAGTGTCCCGGGGTCTCGGCGCAAACTTTTGGGTTTCGGGTTTTTAACTGCTTTTTTTGTAAAAAAAGGGTTTCCCGGCCCTTTTTTAACTGATAATGTTTTACATTTAAAAAAAATAATTTTTTTTTTAATATTAAATGCCCCCGGCGCTGAGCCCCGAAAATTTCAGACCGCCCATTCTCCATAGACTTTTAATGGGAGAAGTAGCTCCCCCTTTCCTAAATTGGCTGGGTACCCAACCCCCCCCCAAACTCAGCCAACATTTCTTTTCTTTTTTTTAAACTGTATTTTGAAACTGCCCCCCTTTGATTTTTTTGGGGCCCAAACCTTCCCCAAATGGGATAAAAGGGGGAACTTTTTGCTCCTTTTCCCTGTTTTGGTCAATATTTCTCCATGGTTTTTAAAAGGGGCCCTTGTCCTCCTATTTTGATTGGCTGAGCTAGCCAATTCCCCATAATCCCTTTGGGGGATATGCGGGATGCTAAGTAAAAAGGGCAAAAAAGGCAAAACAAAAACTCTACACCCGGGTTCTTTCCCGGTTTCTTTCCTTAAAGGAGGACTTTTTTTTCCAAAAAGGTTTTAAAACATTCTCGGGA
This sequence comes from Phyllomedusa bahiana, assembly GCA_025379985.1. Taxonomy (NCBI): domain Eukaryota; kingdom Metazoa; phylum Chordata; class Amphibia; order Anura; family Hylidae; genus Phyllomedusa; species Phyllomedusa bahiana. Next base: position 6,587 of record JAODAL010021391.1, on the reverse strand, counting down.
AAAAGGTTTAAAAAACCAAAAAAAATAAAAAATACATAAAAAAAAATTTCACTTTCCAATATCCTAATTCAAAATTGGGGATTTTGGGAAAAATTCCCGGGGGAAAAATACAGTAATTAAAATTTAAAAGAAAGAATTCTGATTGGTCGGAAATTTTAAACCCCCAAATTTTCAGAATAGGGAGTTTTTTAAAACCCATTAAAAAAATGGGGAAGTTTAGCCAACCCAGAATCCACATTGGGAGGTTTCAAAATACAGAAAAAAAGCTAAAAAGGGGTTTGTTTGGCTGAGCTAGGGGGGGGCTCGGCTAGCTCACCATCAAATTGGGAAAGGACGAGACCCATTCTACCCTATGGAAAGTTTAGCCAAAAAAGAATCCCCCGGGGGGACATTTTCAAAAATATTTGAAAAAATGCTGAAAGGAGGGGTTTTTGGCCCTGAGCTAGCGGGGGCTGGCTAGCTCCCAATCAGAATGGGAGTGACAGGGGGGAACCCATTAAAACCTATGGAGAATTTTTCACCAATCATTTTTGGACCCGGACAAACCCCCTTTTTGTCTTTTGGAAAATTATGGGCCCCAATCGAATCCACCGGGATAATTAAAAAATACATTTAAAAAGCCCAAAAAAAGAGCTGTTTTGGCTGGGGCAAACGGGGGGTTTTGGCTATCCCGGGCCAATCAAAAAGCGCGGGGTTTATTTCTCCCCATTATAGTCTATGGAGGGGGGGGCGCTCTGAAAATCTCGGCGCCCCACGCCGTGCGGGAAATAAAGTATTAATAAAAAAATTTTTTTTATTTAAATTAAAACTTTAAATCGATAAAGACCCGAACCCTTTTTTACCAAAAAAAGAGTTAAAATCCCGAAAAACGTTTTTGGGCGCCGGGCCCGGCGTACATGGGGAATTGCCCAAAAAGGAAAAAATCGCCGGGAAAATCCCAAGAAATTTAAAAATTTGTTTAAAGCTTTTCCCTCTTTGGCTTTTTAAACCAGCCCCCAATCAGGTTGGACCCCGACAATGCCCCAATTATAAACCCTAGGGGGAGAATTACCAATCAAATAGGAGGAAAAATTGTCCCTTTTATCCTTATGAAAAAAAATTTGCCAAAATCATTTTCAAAGGGGGGGAAAAGAAAAATTACAAAAAGTAAAAACGCAAAAAAACGACCCTGTTTGGGTTGAAGGGGTCGGGGGCTGTCCACCCTTCCCAAATCAAAAGGCAGTTTTAATTTTCTCATAGGGGTTCCTTTTGGGGGGAAAATAAATTTCCCTGAGCCGCGCTTGTGTTTGGGTTTAATTTTAAAAGAGGCGCCGTTTTTGGGGGCCCCAAAATGGGAAAAGCGAGCGCGCCCTTTGGGTTTTCAATTTCCAATCTGAAATCAAATTTTGGTTCCCACGGCCGAAATCAAATAAAAAAAAATACAGAATTTTGCCCGATGTGTATATAAAATGAATAATAATATGGGGGTTAACGAAAAAAAATTTTTAAAATAAATTTAAAATCATTTTTATTTCTTTATTTTTGTTACCCAAAAGGAAATTAAATTAGAAATGGGTGCAACAAAATAAAGAAATAAACATGATTTTTTTTTGTTTTTAATATTTTTTTTGGGTTTACCCCCTATTATTATTCTTTTTATACAAAAGGGGGACAACTTCGGGAAGTGTTAAATTTGTTTTCGGGGTTTTGTACATTTTTATTTCAAAATTGCATTAAAAAACCCATAGGAGCTTTCCCCTCGCTCCCCCATTGGTCCCAAAAAAGGGGCCGCCTTTTAAATTTACCAATCACAGAGCGCGCTAAAAAATTTTTTTTAAAACCATAGAACCTAGGAGAAATTTAGTCGCGCTCTGTTTGGGCTAAGCTGGGAGCCCCCCGCTTAAACCCAAATCAGCCGTTTTGCATTTTTACTGAAATTTTAAAACTTTTCCCCTTTTGTTTATGTTTGGGTCAATTTTTCCCATGGGTATAATGGGCCCCTTGTCGCCCCTTTTTGATTGGTAAATTTTCCCCTTTTCTTTTGGTTTTTAATGGGACTTTTGTGCCCTATTCTGATTGGCGGTTTATCCCGACCAAGGGAAAAAAGAGCTTAAAAAATTTTAAATTTAAATGTTTTTCCCCAGAAAATTCTTTCTTTTTTGCAATTCCCAAATTTTATTTGCCGGTCTGGGGCGCAACACTTTTTTGGGTTTTTTTAAAACTGCTTTTTTTTGTAAAAAAGGGGGTTCGGCTCTTTATTGAAAATTTTTTTAACTTTTTAATAAAAATAATTTTTTTTTTAAATTACTTCATCCCCGCACGGGTTTGAGCGCCGGTTTTTCAAGCCCCCCTCTCCATAACTAAAATGGGGGGAAGTAGTTTTGGGCCTCGGGGATTGGGGGGGTTTCCCCAAGCCCCCGCAAAACTCAGCCAATCACCTTTTCTGTTTTTTTAAAACTGTTTTTTGAATTTGCCCCGCCTTTGATTTTGTTTGGTCCCAAATTTCCCATAGGATAAAATTTGGGCCCTTTTTTTGCTCCTATTTTGTTTGGCCCAATATTCTCCATGGGTTTTTAAATTTGGGTTTCTCTGCGCCCCCTATTCGATTGGCGAGCTAGCCAAGTCCCCGCTAGTTTTAACCCAAAATCAGCTTTTTTTCCGCTTTTTTTAAACTGTTTTTTGAACTGCCCCCCGTGGTTTCTGTTTGGTCAAAAATTCTCCTTTGGTTTTTAAGGGGTCTTTGCCCGTCCTATTGGGTTTTGGCCGAGCAAACCAAGCCCCCCGCTAGTTTCAGCCAATCAGTTTTTTTAACCATTTTTAGTTATTTTAAAAACTGTCCCCCCGGGGGGATTCTGATTAGTAAATTTCTTCCCCATGGGTTTTTAATGGTTCCTGCCCGCTCCATTCAAATTTGGGGCGGGTTTTTAAGCCACCAATGAGAATAGGTTTCAAAAAATTTAAATTTACTGTTTTTCCCGGCAATTTCAATTTACAAAAATTCGTAAAATTTTTGCGCCGTTCTAAGTTTTGGAAAAGTGTTTTTTTTAAAAACTATTTTTTTTTTTTTACGTTCGGGCTTTTTTTCCTTGCCCCACGGTTTTCCCCCCCTTTTTAAAAGGCTTTTTTTTGGGAAAACCATACTCCTGTTTGCACGGAGGGGAAAGGGGCCGGATTTTTTGGTGGCGACCTTTTTGTTTTCTTCCTCGCATTTTTCCCGTTTGGGGGGGGGGCTTCCAACTTCGCCTCTGCCGGGGGAAATTAGACCAAAAAACCCCCAGGCCCTCCCTGTCGGAGCACCCGAGCGCGCTTTCCCGCCCCGGAACGCCTACCCCGCGCCCACACCGCGCCCATTGCCTGCCCCTTCATGCGGGGCGCAGCTGAAAGTGGTGAACACTGCGCCTAACACCGCATCCCCGCGTCCGACAGCGGGATTCGGGCTGGAAGGCGCAGAATACGCCAAAAACAGGCGTAAGCCCGATCATACATGTCGCTCTTAGAGGCAAAACTGTCTCTCTAGTGCCATCTATAGGTAGCTAATCAGTAAATCTTAAAATTTAATGTTAAGTATATTAGCTAAACCAGAGCCATCTGTTTATAGACAGCTGTTATCAATACAGAGCAAGCTACTCTTTGGCTAGAGAAGTACCTGAGATGCAGCTTAGGGGGTACAGCTTCTCATTGAAGCGACTTGTATGAACGGGGCTGTGGCAGAAGTCTGGCGTCTTTTCAGCCCGAAGACTGCGCAGCCCCGTTTGCTCTATTTTTAACCAAGCGCACTCCAATATCAGGTGCATTACGGAGAGCCCGTGACACTTTGTAATGCGCCTGAGATCGGGGGGCGTCCTGGAGGTGTCGCACTATAACTGTATGAAGCTACACATTTATAGCTTCAGTACGGCAAATCCAGGCGAATTACTGCTGGAACAGGTAGAGCACTTTAAAAGTGGTTTACCTGAGCCAGACGTGTCGCTTTGTAGCTAGAAACCGCAAAATCTATGACCCGCAGTAGAACAGGTTCATAGATTCAGGCGCATTCTACATACTAATGCACGGCTGGGTGCTGAAAATCATACATGTCACCCTTAGTGATCCACAGATTTACTCTGATTTCCATATTTGCAAGGGAATTTAGTTTGCCATAAATCTAAGTATTGCCTCTCAGGGGTTTGCTTTCGCCACTCTAAATGGACTTAAAGGGGTTTTGCCACCATGTAATGTTGACGTAGGAACCTCCAAAATGGGTATTTAATCACTTTCTTAATATATGTGATTAAAAAAAAGTGAAAACACTTAGAGCTACAGCATTTCTCAATCCCCCTTGGTTACCACAAAGCTTCCCCTAGTCCCGACCCAGGAGCTGAAAGGCCGCGCTTGCGTGAATCACTTCTTATCTGATGAATGGTCTTTTAAGGCACCGGATAGCAATATGTTTTCTTTTGTATACAGAATAACTAGCTGTAGTGTTATTAGATCCCTGCTTTATCTGATGAAGAAGCTTTCAAGTTGCTGTGTAGAATAGGTGTTCTCTTTTGTATACAGAATTCACAAGTTATAGTTTGATTATTTGAGTGAACATGTCACAGGAGCCCCTTATGCAGGCTCTGTGCTCTGGCTATGTGTGTCTTTGTGGGTCTCTGTCAGCTCCGTGATTTGTTTACATTACATTAGCTTCTTAGCAGATAAGGTTTCTCCTGACAGTGCAGTCGAGGCTCTGTGTCTTGCTGTATTGAATCCACTGTTGTACTGTTTATTAGTTCACTTAAGTTTTGAGACGCTCCCTTTGGATTCATCACACCCCCCCTCCCCTCCCCCTCTCTCCCTGCAGCTTATGACTCAGCGTGATTTGTTGACTTTCCCTGGGCAAAGCTGAAAGGGAAAAGAATCTTTTGTCTCTCGGAAACCCCCAAAGGGGGTGCTTTCACACGGTGCATTTTTGATGCATTTTCGGATGAGTTTTTTTGTGCAGAAAGGCACATCAATTAATGCTGTACAAAACGCACAGTGTGAAAGCACCCTAAGTCTTCTTCCAAGCTTCTTAAATTGCACCTAAAGTCTTGGTGAAAATTTAAAGTGACAGCTTACATTTTTACTATCAGGTCCTACTGCTAGATTTTCCAAGGGATTGCCAGGTCCTTGGAGAAAAACAAGAAAAGTCTGGAATGAGCCCTGAAATCTCTTCCAGTTAAATAGTTCAGGGAGTTGTGGTTTTCATTAAAGAGACCCCAGTGGTGTATGGAGACTTTCAGGCAATGTTCCATGGGAAAATATGCAAATTAACCCTTCTCTAGAAGAAAGAAAACTGTCTCTCTAGTGCCATCTATAGGTAGCTAACCTGTAAGCCTTAAAATCTAATGTTAAGTATATTAGCCAAACCAGAGCCATCTTTCTATAGACAGCCTTTATCAGTACAAAGCAAACTACTCTTTTGCTAGAGAGGTGCCTCAGATGCAGCTCAGGGGGTACAGCTTCTGAAGAATCTTAGTTGTCTACTAAATTTACAGGCACGCTCACAAGAGACTGTCCTTTATTACCTCTTTATTAAATATTGTAGATAAAAGTTTAAAAAAGCTTTGGGTTTTTAAAAGTACCGTTTTTGGGTTTCTTCTATATTTGTTTAGGGAGTAGAAATTTTTAATTTTGCCCGAATATCATGGCTTTTCATGTTATCTCTTCTTATAGAACAACAAAAGCCATTGAAAGCATTGGAAAAGTTAACATTCTGTGTTTTCATACGGTACTATCGTAAGTTTGATTTGTTCATGTGTAAATTTTAAATTCTCCTTATAGGGAATGTCAGTCATTTTCAAACTCCAAACACAATTGGATAGCCAAGGAATCAAGCTAATTTATACCAATGTTGCTGATCACACATCAAGGGAAAAAGTTTTACCAAACATACGCACTGAAGAAAAAATGATGGGAAAGTTCCCCTTAGGGGGACCTCTACCCCGCTAAAATGTCCCCGGACATCTTGCTCTTAACCCCTTTCCCAAAACCCCTGTCCTTTCCCAAAATTTGGTTTACTTCCTTTCGTCCCAGATTTAGAAAGGGGAGACTCATACATGAAGGACCTGACACTTCTATGGTGAATTTTCTTGCATAGAATGGTCTGATAGGTACTAAACTTTAGGGGTGGGCATGTACATATTGCAGGGAAGGGGATAAGGGCAGTTTTACTAATATTTCTTTCTAGGGTTAGAAAAAGCCCCTGTTTTTACCATAGTGCTAATAAATATGGTGTTTAGATTGTCTAGACCAGTGGTCTGCAAAGTGTGACTCTCCAGCTGTTGGGAACTAAACTCCCATATGCCCCGTGGTATAGATTATTTTAAAAAATGATGGAAGTTGTAGTTTCCAACAGCTGGAGAGCCGCACTTTGCAGACCACTGGTCTAGTCTAAGGGGAAAAAGGAACTAAAACTGGTGTTAAATAGACCTGCCTAAATAAAAAGTGCTTAGGAGAAAGCGCACCCCAAAAGTATTTCGTTTTTTTTTTGCCCATCTTTTTTGTCTGTCTAAAAAATACACGTCACCTAGGGCCACATGGAGTAGATTTCTAGCTGAATTTATGCCACTCTCTGGCTTGAGGTTTAGTAAATTTTTTAGCAT